>KZ653437.1:61693-78430 GCA_001010745.2 Gerris buenoi
AAAAAAAAAAAAAAAAATAAAACCAGACCTCCCGATAATCCGAACAATTCAAAAATCCGAACCGACCCTGGCCCCAATTAGTTCTGATTTCCGGGATTCTACTGTATATTAGGTATGTACTATATTTAAATACATAATTTCTCATAAGGTAAAAAAAAGTAACTTCAAACCTCTAATTAATTTAAAAAATTGTGAGATCATTGAACAAATAAAATTTAAAAATAAAATTAAATTTCCTACTATGACAAGATACTTACAACATTAATAGTACTCTGATAGAGGTGAGGTTGTGCTTTCATGACGATAGCTCTAACTAGGGAAGATAAGGGACTGATATTAGCCTGCCTCTCCCACAGGGTCGGAGATAACAGACATGAGTACAGACCGAGGTACGGCCCAGGCACGTCTTTCTCTTGATGAAGCCTCAATAGAACTGACAATACTTGGAACACATACGGCAAGAAATCTGACAACAAAAATACAACAATGAAAGAAAATGTATAAAACAAACAACAAGCAAAATAAAGGAGAAAAAAAACTAAGAAAATTATTAAAAAGTCAGAGAAATTATTATTAAGTAAGTTAGATAAATAAAAAAGTCAGTAAAAATTATAAATAAAATAAGATAAAAAAAAAAAAAATAAGAAAAATAAAAAAAGTCCCATAAGTCAGTTATCTGAACGTTCAATTATCCGAATTGGCTTCATGGACAAAAATTCAAAAGCCATCGCTTAATTAATTCTTAAAAAGAGCCTTGTTTGCTGTATAATTATATCCCAACCAAAACACTTGTGTAAAAAAAATAAGCCAAGTCTCGTTTAAACGTTGTGAGGTCATTAGTTTAGCCAAGTCTCTCATTGTCAAAGTATTACTAGCTGGTGCAGTAAGAAAAATTGTAGATAAGAGATTCTTGAAGTTAAAGAATTTTTATACACCAGTTTCACAGGCAATTGTCTTTATTAAAAAAATATAATAGAATAAAAATATTTAAGCTCTGCAACTTACCTTGAACTTCTTCTTGAAGTATAACTTGGAATATAGGGAAAAGCACTTCTTCGAAAGATGTCACAGCCTCGGGAGTTTTCTTACACACTACACTGCAAGCAAAGAGTTAAAAATAAATAAAAAATCACGACACAACAATATCTGGGATTTTTAATTATTAACTTTTGACAATCAGATTGGCCAATCTCTATAAGGAAAAAAAAAAACCACTAGGCATGTGGGAGGGGTGGAGCCAGTAACATTTTTATAATCCTAATAGGCCCAACCTTCTCGAATTCAAAATCAAGTGCTTTCATTGGCTCCCCTCCACATTTTTTCAATTTTCCTGTGTTGTCAAAAGTTAATACTAATTGTAAAAAGAGTATAACTGTTACTATTAAGTGATTTATAGATGTTGACTAGTTCTATTGTATAGAACTAGTGTGGCTAAGTGATAAAACACACACTTCAGGAAGGTGGCTATCTCTAGGTGAATAACACATGACAGAGAGATATGTCGGCACTTCTTTAGATGGTTTCTCCCCTTATTAAGAAAACAAAGGGTAGTAACCATCTAAAGAAGGTATACGGAGTATTCTTCTTTAGATTGTTACTCCCCTTATAAAAACATAAGTNTTTAATAACGTACTTGATAGAAAGAGTGATGGTCTCAAATAGATAATGGTTGAAATGTGGTTTGGTAGGATTTTTAGCAGCTAAAGCTAATTTCTCAGTCAGTTTTGGTAAAAGTTCGCCTAAGAATGGGGTAACTTCACTTTGAAGGATTGTAAAACTTCTCATTATCGCTAGAACAAATAAATATTACCAACAATAAATTTAAAATAAAATATTTATAAGAACTCCTCAACTTAGAGCTGATTTTGTACAAGAATAAGTAATTTTATGGAAACTTTTAAATGAACAAAATAAGTTACTCTAGAATTTAATAAATTTATTCACCTTTCATTGCATATTCGTTTTCTTCGGAGCCTTTTAAAGTGAGGACATGGAATAAATTGCTCAGAAGCTCTCCAGCCATGGGTGATAAGATACCACTGTTAACTCTGTGAAACAGAAAAAAATCAAGCATCACTCATCACCACTAAAACACTGTATCCCATATAAGTACTAAAAATATAAAATAATTAAAATAAAGGTCTTTTGAGTATAATATTAATAACTAGTGGCAGGACAGCCCATAGAGGCTTTTACAGTTATTTATGAGATGGGTGTCACTATATAAACCATATAATTGGCATTCCCAACAATATAGATGCCACTTCACGTAAGTACCTACCCATTTATATGGCGATGCTTGGTGAACAAGTTACCCAAGTGGGGCATCGAAACCAGATCTACTTCTTCCAAAGTATAAATGAGAGCACCAAGCTACAAGGCTACGAGTGGAAACTGGTCAGCATACTCATTTAACAACTCCCCGACACTAATTGCCGTAAAACAAGAATGTCATTTATAGTCCCCCACATCACATCTCTACCAAATGAATTAACTCTTACGTAGCAATTAAAGGAGTACACCTTTGAAAACAGGCACTTCTTTAGATTGTTACTCCCCTTATAAAAAGCAGAGGGGAGTAAAAATCCAAAGAAGGTGTACGGAATGCTCTTCTTTAGACTGTTACTCCCCTTATAAAAACAGAAGTGTGATATTCCTTTGTCCCAAAGTACATCGGACTAAGCATCCCTTTGTCTTAATAGTTATTTAGACTAAAAAAAAAACAGGGGAGTAACCATCTAAAGAAGTACCGAGATGTCAATGATGACTAAAGAAAATGTGTTAACACCACAGAGCAACATTTGGCTGATTAAAAGTGTTTGACATTACTTCAATTTTTTATCCACTACTCACAGTCACACAGTCCTAGTGAGATTCATCTAGTACAGTACATGATTTGTAAAAGGTAGGTAATGGTAATTGTTTAGACGGGTGGGACAAACCCCTTGTTGTAATTTAGCAATCAGGCCACATTGGGCCCATTTTACTAACCTTGTGGTAGAGAGTTGCAACCACTTACCACATCATACCTGTACATAGTACCGCCGAAGCGGGTATGGTTTGGTCATCGGTGAGCTATATAAATCAGNTGCCACTTCACGTAAGTACCTACCCATTTATATGGCGATGCTTGGTGAACAAGTTACCCAAGTGGGGCATCGAAACCAGATCTACTTCTTCCAAAGTATAAATGAGAGCACCAAGCTACAAGGCTACGAGTGGAAACTGGTCAGCATACTCATTTAACAACTCCCCGACACTAATTGCCGTAAAACAAGAATGTCATTTATAGTCCCCCACATCACATCTCTACCAAATGAATTAACTCTTACGTAGCAATTAAAGGAGTACACCTTTGAAAACAGGCACTTCTTTAGATTGTTACTCCCCTTATAAAAAGCAGAGGGGAGTAAAAATCCAAAGAAGGTGTACGGAATGCTCTTCTTTAGACTGTTACTCCCCTTATAAAAACAGAAGTGTGATATTCCTTTGTCACAAAGGTACATTGGACTAAACATCCCTTAGTCTTAATAGTTATTTAGTCAAAGTTATTTATATTCTAAAACAACTTAGGGGAGTAATAATCTAAAGAAGTACCTGAAAACACTCCGTGCCTTGGCAAGGGATTCCACCCACCTAATGAGTATTATTGACAGACTATGTCCAAAACTATAAAAGGTAGAACATGCTTTTCCTAAGATCATTAAAGATATTCTATGTACATATTTAGGTACCTACTTTTCCATGCCCCAGGTTTAGGCCACAAGCAGACTATATATAAATTTAATTTGGACACTATAACGTTAAATATCAAACAAGTTGAACAATGAAGACAATATGTAATTAACTACTCTAATAAGCAGTAACTGGTTTAGATTGTGGATCTAATTCCAATCAATACAATAGGTACTCTTTAGTTGGATGTGATCTGTTGAAGTTACAAGACCTAATAGTAGTGGTAGTAGTAAGGTCCTAGTATTAGTACTAGATAGGATGAATGAACCACTTGTTCACATTTTAGGCTTATTTTACTATACCCGTGGTAGAGAGTTACAGCTACTTCACACATCATGTACAATGTACTGTACATTGTACCACCGAAGCGAGTATGATGTGATCATTAGTGAGCCATATAAATCAGAGCGTCATGGCGAGGGATCGAACTCACGACCTCGTACTGCTCTTAATTCATCGATGGCTGAGCAGACGTGGTAAGCAATTTAATCTACACAGCCAACCTGGCTCTTACTTATACTATCGTCCCCTTTTAAGTCGAATAAATCTTTCGCCTTATACAAGACCTAAGTCATACAAAATGTAATAATAATAGCCTTTATTGTTCCCGTTAAAGTATATACATAATTATAATAAACAATTCTAGAACTTATTTCAGAAAATTTTTGAAAATTATTCTTCTTTTGTTAAATAAAAATTACATGCACTGCAAAAAATAATTAATAATTTAGTTTTTTTAAATAAAAAATAAATTTAAAAAAATAAATAAATAATAATCATAAGTTAGTTTTTTGGAACATTAGCCCAACGTTGGGCGTAGGCCTCTCCCAGGTTAGACCAAGCTCCTCTATTGTAGGCTGTCCTGTGCCACAACACACCGCAGAACTTGGACAGGTCATCCCTCCATCTCGCTGATGGTCTGCCTCTTCTTCTGCTACTCCCTCTTGGGTACCATTCTGTTAACCGCTTTGCCCATCTATCCTCCTCCATTCTAGCCACATGTCCTGCCCATTTCCATTTTAGCTTGAGCACTGCCTGTCTTACATCTATAACTCCTGTCCTTCTCCTCAGCTCAGTGTTTTTAACCCTATGTCTTCTACGTATTTTCATCATACTGCGCTCCATTCCACGCTGAGTAACTTCTAAATGGCTTAGGACTTTTTCTGAAAGTGACCATGTCTGACATCCGTATGTTACACATGGTAGTACACAGCTGTCAAAGACTCTTCTTTTCAATTCTATTTTCATGTCACTCTTGAAAATGTGCTTGAGACTCCAGAACTTGCTCCAAGCTAGATTTGTTCTCCTCTTTACTTCCTTCCAGGTATTGTCCTGGAACGATATCAGTTTTCCCAGATATACAGCTTCATTCACCCAATTCAATTCTTTTCTGTCCAGAGTAATCTTGCCTTTATTCCCATTTGTCAAAAGAAAAGTTTTTTCCGTGCTTATGTATAGTCCAGCTTCCTTACTTACTTTATTTAATTCAACTAGCATTTTTTCTAACTCTTGCCAGGATTCCGAAAAAAGTGCAACGTCATCTGCAAATTTCAGGTTGTTTAACTTAACCCCGTCGATATTAATACCGTGGCTATCCCATTCAAGTTCTCTAAATACTTTTTCCAATGCTGAAGAAAAAAGATCAGGTGAAACCGGGTCCCCTTGCCGGACTCCTCTACTAAGTTTAAAGTATCTTCCTGGCTTCTCCAACTTTACCCTAGCTTGACTATTCTCATACCATGTCTTTAAAGATTCTATAATTACCTCGTGCACTCCTTGTTCTTCTAATGCTTCGAATAAAAAGCTGTGATCGAGGGAATCAAAGGCCTTGGAATAGTCAATGAATGCGATGTAAACTTCCTTCTGGTATTCGTTACTTTTCTCTATGAGTTGCTGCAAAACCTGTAGGTTGTCAGATGTGGAGAAACCTTTCCTAAAACCAGATTGTTCCACAGACAAGTTTTCATTTAAGCTGTTCTTCATACGAGCCTGCAATACTTTGGAAAATACTTTTCCTACAGAAGACATCAGGCTCACTGGCCTATAGTTTTTTATATCTAATTTACTTCCTTTTTTATGTAATAGTATAATATCTGATGAGCACCACTGACTTGGTATAACATTTTCCTTTACTGCTCTATTAAATAAGTTAACTAACTTATGTATCAAATCTTCTCCGCCGTACTTAATCATTTCATTAGTAATTCCGTCACTTCCTGGTGCTCTATCACTCTTTAATGTCCTGACTGCTTCTTCAACTTCTTCCCCTATGATGTTAGGAAAATCATATAGTTCCTTATGACTCCTATCCCTTAATTTTGTTGCACCTTCCTTCGATTTGTAGAGGTTAGAATAAAAATGAGTTGCTAAATCCATAATGTCATTTCTACTTCTTTCCAGACTTGTGTCCTTTTTCTGTAAAGCAGGTATCCAAGCCTTGCCGACACTGGTAAGCTTCCTTGCTTTCTTCATGGCTACATTACTTTGAATACACTCTTCTACTATTCTTCTGTCATAATCCGCCACGTCTTGCCGGATAGCTGCCTTAGTTGCTTTACACAAACCCCTCATTTCCATCCTCTCCTCTTCTGATTTCATTATTTTCTTCCTTATTGTCTCTCTTTTATTTATTAAAACGTAGGTGGCTTCTGATACCTTTTTACGCCGTATTCCATCTGGAACGGGAGAGTTTTCAGCTGCTCTGAGGATAATTTCTTCCAAAATATTGTATTCTTCCTGCACACTCATGTTGTTGTTGGGTAAAGCTTTTGCAATACTTTCCTTTATTCTATCTTTGAACATAACATCTGCTATGTTTCTTATGAATTTGGTTTTCTGGGTGAATTGAGCTCTTGACCTTGTATTAAGCCATAGGGATGCTTTGACTGGTCTGTGATCAGACATAAAAGGGAATTTACACAACACTTCTACATTTTTAAATAAGTACTGCTGACTGCCTAATATATAGTCAATTTCATTAAATGACTTACCATCAGGCGATATCCAAGTCCATTTCTTTTCCTTCCTTTTTTTAAAAAAAGAGTTCATCACTTTAACATTATTCTGCTGGCAGAACGCTATAAGTCTCCTACCTCTTTCGTTTCTCGAACCATATCCATACGGGCCAACTACCCTATCCGCATCATTTTCCTTTTTTCCTACTTGGCTGTTGAAATCCCCCAAGATAATTACAATGGATGAGAAACTTGTCTTAACTCTTGATACACACTTATCAATATCTTCATAAAAGGCATCTACCTCTTCTTCATTATATTGCAGTGTTGGGGCATATACCTGTATTAATGTAAGTTGTTTCTTTAAATTTATCTTTATTCATACAAAATGTACACAAATTAAACCTCTTCTCATAAGTCTTAAGTGATAAGTTTAAATTTCAATTTGATCAATGACTTCCAATCCAAACATAGGTTGCCTGTAATTTCTTCAGGACATACTGGAGAAACATCTTTTAAAACTTTTATAGGATATCAAGATCTATAGGTAAAATAATAATAATTAATTAAGTTTACATGGGTGTATTGTTGATCTTGACGCAGAATATTTTGTCGAGGGCACTCGCCGCATAGCTGTGGACAACTTGACTCTCGCTGCGGAGATGTCTGACGATGAGAGGTAAAGAAGAGACAGTCAGATCTGGAGGTAGAACACTTCGGAACATCATTAAGTACTTAATAGAGTCTGCTTTCACTACCGGTAATTGATCAACTGAAAACATACAATGTTAATTATTAATCAGTAAATCAAGTGCTTAAATTTTTAACCTACTCAGATAACATCTATCTATATTATTAAAAAAAAGTTTTGTAAACAAACGAGTTCAGAGTGAAAGTGACATACTTCACTGAGTATGGAGTGCGTTAGTCGATACCCCCCTAGAAGAGGTTTGAGTCCGGGGGAGAAAAGGGAGATCTTGAGAGTGACATAGTACTAACCGTGTAGACAGAGTGAGGGTGATGTTATATTCGTCCGAGAAGAGAAAAGCCTGTAAGGCGAGACAAAGAGTAGGTATATTGAAATGTCAGCGAGANAATGTGTGACGTAACTTAAGACCCTTACTACATCCATACTAAGCAACTTCCTACAGTAGCTGTATTGTATTTATAAGCTTGTTAGGGTGTTGGGGGTCTCAAGGTACGTCAAAGCAACCTCCCACCATTCTACCGCTACCCCCACCATACCGAATCTAGGTATCCTCTATACACCGTCCTTGACTAACCAAGTACTAACTAAAACTGAAACTGACCTCTAAACTGTATGTTGGGAATGATGACTTTCTCACAGATACTGTTCAATGTGCTCGGGTCCTCAAACAAACTCTTACAGCTTGGTCGAGCTGCCACCTTCGAGAGGAACTGAAGAGCGTGACTAACCAACTAAAAATAATAAATAAAGAAATCATTTCCTTTTAATTGTAAGGCTAAAAAGAGAAATACTTACAAACAAAAATTACAGTTCCCCAAAAATATTTAGGAGATTTAAAAAAAAAAACTTTAATTTTAAGTTTATAAAAAACTAGCTGGATACCCGTGCTTCGCAACCAAGTGTTATTTTAATATAATATGATAAGTTTATGAACTACCATAAAGAAACATTTTAATTATTTTACAATGCGAAAGTATCTAGATTCAATCCCTCCCACTTATAATACCTCCTCGTTGATACGATAATTTGCAATTACCTATCCCAAATATGCCCCCCTCCTAAATTTAAATGTGACAAAACTATACATGACAACAATAATACTGTACTCTTAAAGAGTTTTTCAACGATATAAATCATGAAGAGTCTTCATTACTTTGTACCCCGTACTCTTTTGTACCAAAATTTAAACTTCGAAAATTCATGTAGACAGTGACCTCCCCCTTGCTTTGAAGGAAAAGTGTGTTACCATTCATCAAATTGGGATAAAACTGTAGATTTGTATATTAGACATACCCTTAAACAGACACTCTTCTTTATATATAAGATATATAGCTATATTTTTCCACTTTACCCCCTCCAAAATGAAAATATGACCAAAACCTCACGTAAAAACAATTACTGTACTCTTAAATAGCTTTTCAACAATAAGCATCATGAAGGGTATTCATTACTTTGACCCCATATTCATTACTTGCACCCTTACCCCAGTGTACCAAAATTTAAATTTTGAAAATTCGTGTAGACATTTTCGTCTTGCTTTGAAGGTCATGTGTGCTAATTATCATCAAGATCAGGCTAAAACTGTAGATTTGCATGAAGAACATTACTATGAAGAACTATGAAGAACATTACACATATGTATATATATGGCTGCCATCTTGAATCAAATTGGTGGAATGGTAAACCATTTATCAAAAGCTAATAATTTCATAAAAGAAAGCTAACTTCTAAATTTCAAGGTTCTAGTGCAATTGGTTCCGGAGATATCGTCTTGTCGAAATTTGTATATAAATGGCCACCATCTTGAATCAAGATGGCGGATTATAAAAATATTTCTTAGCGAGCACCTAGAAGGTAGGAGGAACACACCTACAAAATTTCATGGTAATAGGTCCAGCGGTTTCAGAGATATCGTGATGTGTCAGTGAGTCAGTCAGTCAGTCAGTGAGTGGTATTTGCATTGTATATAATATATAGATTAGAATAAATTAAAAATGCGACATAAATAATAACAGCAGCTATACACGAAGAGGAAACACAAGACGTTGGACAGAACAGTCCAGACCACAATGAATTCATGTATGTGTGGAGGCCATGACGCCACAAGTGGACTCCAATCTGCAGTTCCCAAAATCCCAAAACATTAAACGTGGTAAATTTTTGGCTTATGATACAACTACATAGAGCCCAAAACAACCACTCCCGGGTGGGAGTGGTTGTTGGAGGATTTGCAGGGGGGGACCTGTCGTTTGCGTATTATACGCGAATATTTAATTTTCCCCAAATTGTAGCTCAAAATTTTGCCTGCGTATTATACACGGGTGCGTATTATTCGCGAGATTTTACGGTATACTAAACTTTACTTTATTAAAAATACTTTTATTAAACTTTTTAAAATTAAATCTATTTGAAGCAAAACTAATTCCCAAAAATTATTGACTTCAAAACTGTATGCAGTCTGTGTCAAACTAGAGTTAGTGCGTTGACAGCTCGGGGAATCCAGTGACACACAGATTGGCCAAACTCTGAGTGAAAAAAGCCACTACATTCACCTTCTTATATGGTTATACAGAGGGCAAATCTTGAGCTCTCATTGGCTCCCCACCCCATTAGCTAGTTTTTCCCGAGCTGTCAGCGCACTAACTGTCGTTTGGCACAGACTGTAGTGTGCCCACAATGTTGTAAATGTATAAATCATGTGCCTGAGAAAAAGGGATGGAAAAGCATTTAGGCCAGAAAAATGCAATTCTTAAGGAAGGTAGCTCGCAAAATTATGGTAGGGAACTTCTCTATTTAAATTGGGCTTATATACACAACTTATCAAGAAGATATTGAAAGCACTCAACGTAGATGGTTAAACCATAAGTGTAAGACGAACAATGAAGATTCAAATTTGGACAGCCCTAGAAGCCAGGTACAAAGGAAAAGATTTAAGGAATAAAAGAGAAAAAAATCTGGACGGATGTCACATTCACTGGCTCTACTATAAACATACTAAAAACCTTACCATAGATAAGATGGTTTGGAACATTTTTTAGAGTCCCTCGCATCAAGCTCCCCTTAAGATTGTATAATAAATGTTATAAATTAAATTATAATTATTATTAACTACGGGAAACAGACAGAGAAAAATAGACTCCAGCACCGGGATTTGAACCACGGGCCTCTATATTTCCAGGATAGCGCTCTAACCAACTAAGCTACACAGGAGAACGATTTTCTAGTTAAAAGAGAGAACTAAAAGGAGAACGATTTTAAGCTTTTCAATTTTTCTGTCAACTGAAGTCTGAGAAGCCAACATTAATGACACAGAACTAGACCAAGAAATAACGCTTATAATTATAAAGTACCCAATTACTCTGTTTCCCGTAGTTAATAATAATTATAATTTGATTTAAATTAAAATTTCATCTTTCCGTAGTATGAATACTACCAAAATCGTAAAATATGAAGTTATAAATGAATATAAATTAACCAGTTCAGTATTTTACCTGAACAAACTGTGAAAAAATGCTGGTGACTTTCTCGTCAAACTGAGAAGCCAAGACTTTGACTAAGTCACAGGCAGATCGACGCCTCGTCTCCACGTCAGAGCCTTCGACGTCTCTCTTCATGTACTCATCGGGGTTATCCTCAAACAGTTCTAGATCTGAATCTGAAAACACAACGTACAGTACAAGAGTTAATTACAAACCATACAACTAATTAAAGGTGTACCATTTCCTTACGGAATAATATCTCTGTATATCGGAGGTAAAGGGCACTATCTCCATTTTTTACGAAATTGAGGTTTTAACAGTTTCCTATTATTTTTTATTTTTATTTATTTATTTTATTTATTTATTTATTTTTTTCTTTATTTATTATTAAAATCTAACAATCGTAAATAAAGTACGGTANTTTTTTTTTTTTTTTTTTTTGCTTTTTTAGAGGTACAAGGCACTATGCTCTAAGACTAAAAATCACGGATTTAGCCAGTAGGAAAAGGCACTATGAACCAACATGCTGGGGAGGTAAAGAGCACTATATGGACATGTAGCTCTTTACCTCCAGAGAATTAAGAATAAGTTAGCACTATGTCCAGATAGTGCACTATACCCACTCCACTTAGTAAAAAATAAAATTAAAAAATTAAAAAAAAAAATTGTGTAAAAAAAATCATTAAAATAGCTCTCCCGAAAAATGTACAATTTGGCACATAGTGCATTTTACCTCGGAGACAAAGATCTAAATCACAGTAATCCTCGCTAAATGAAACAGCATAGATAAGACTGATTTTAGATATTTTACAAGAGAAATAACCAAAAGGAGTGAGGTTTTATAACCTTTATTCCTTCCTATAATCTTTGCAAACACCAAAGGTAATAAACTTAAAGAGTGTAAGATAAAACAGACTGTGATGCCTTTCAAATAAAAAATTCCAGTTAATGTTCATGATAAAATAACATTTGCTATTTTGAAACAGAACATTCCACACGTATCTTTTCAAGCTGATACTACAAATCTCAAGTATAAAAGAAAATAAATATCAAACTAAGTAACTAACAAGTAAGGACGGTGTATACAGGATGTCTAGATTTGGGACACGAGGTTTGCCTCTTTAATGTGTGACGTAACTTAAGACCCTTACTACATCCATACTAAGCAACTTCCTACAGTAGCTGTATTGTATTTATAAGCTTGTTAGGGTGTTGGGGGTCTCAAGGTACGTCAAAGCAACCTCCCACCATTCTACCGCTACCCCCACCATACCGAATCTAGGTATCCTCTATACACCGTCCTTGACTAACCAAGTACTAACTAAAACTGAAACTGACCTCTAAACTGTATGTTGGGAATGATGACTTTCTCACAGATACTGTTCAATGTGCTCGGGTCCTCAAACAAACTCTTACAGCTTGGTCGAGCTGCCACCTTCGAGAGGAACTGAAGAGCGTGACTAACCAACTAAAAATAATAAATAAAGAAATCATTTCCTTTTAATTGTAAGGCTAAAAAGAGAAATACTTACAAACAAAAATTACAGTTCCCCAAAAATATTTAGGAGATTTAAAAAAAAAAACTTTAATTTTAAGTTTATAAAAAACTAGCTGGATACCCGTGCTTCGCAACCAAGTGTTATTTTAATATAATATGATAAGTTTATGAACTACCATAAAGAAACATTTTAATTATTTTACAATGCGAAAGTATCTAGATTCAATCCCTCCCACTTATAATACCTCCTCGTTGATACGATAATTTGCAATTACCTATCCCAAATATGCCCCCCTCCTAAATTTAAATGTGACAAAACTATACATGACAACAATAATACTGTACTCTTAAAGAGTTTTTCAACGATATAAATCATGAAGAGTCTTCATTACTTTGTACCCCGTACTCTTTTGTACCAAAATTTAAACTTCGAAAATTCATGTAGACAGTGACCTCCCCCTTGCTTTGAAGGAAAAGTGTGTTACCATTCATCAAATTGGGATAAAACTGTAAATTTGTATATTAGACATACCCTTAAACAGACACTCTTCTTTATATATAAGATATATAGCTATATTTTTCCACTTTACCCCCTCCAAAATGAAAATATGACCAAAACCTCACGTAAAAACAATTACTGTACTCTTAAATAGCTTTTCAACAATAAGCATCATGAAGGGTATTCATTACTTTGACCCCATATTCATTACTTGCACCCTTACCCCAGTGTACCAAAATTTAAATTTTGAAAATTCGTGTAGACATTTTCGTCTTGCTTTGAAGGTCATGTGTGCTAATTATCATCAAGATCGGGCTAAAACTGTAGATTTGCATGAAGAACATACACATATGTATATATATGGCCGCCATCTTGAATCAAATTGGTGGAATGGTAAACCATTTATCAAAAGCTACTAATTTCATAAAAGAAAGCTAACTTCTAAATTTCAAGGTTCTAGTGCAATTGGTTCCGGAGATATCGTCTTGTCGAAATTTGTATATAAATGGCCACCATCTTGAATCAAGATGGCGGATTATAAAAATATTTCTTAGCGAGCACCTAGAAGGTAGGAGGAACACACCTACAAAATTTCATGGTAATAGGTCCAGCGGTTTCAGAGATATCGTGATGTGTCAGTGAGTCAGTCAGTCAGTCAGTGAGTGGTATTTGCATTGTATATAATATATAGATTAGAATAAATTAAAAATGCGACATAAATAATAACAGCAGCTATACACGAAGAGGAAACACAAGACGTTGGACAGAACAGTCCAGACCACAATGAATTCATGTATGTGTGGAGGCCATGACGCCACAAGTGGACTCCAATCAGCAGTTCCCAAAATCCCAAAACATTAAACGTGGTAAATTTTTGGCTTATGATACAACTACATAGAGCCCAAAACAACCACTCCCGGGTGGGAGTGGTTGTTGGAGGATTTGCAGGGGGGTACCTGCAAATCGTTTTATGTCCCAGAAGACAGAACGAAATGTGAATGAGATCGAGCATTCTCTTATGTATAAAATAGGGGCAGCTAGGCGTAGTTCAAAATTGACCAAATGTTGTTTTTTTTACATTCAACTTATTGCTTATTAACTTATTAATAATCTGTGCTGCAACAGACTGAAGAGGGATTAGGCCTGCCAAATGGGTTATATAACAATGTAAATGGCTAGGTGTGTTGGTTATACCTTGGCCTGCCAAATGGGTTATATAACAATGTAAATGGCTAGGTGTGTTGGTTATACAGGGTGATTGGCGATATATGTTCAAAAATAAATAGGACGATTCTAAACATCATTGGCTACAAAAAAAATGTCATATAAACCATGGGTCTATTCTCAACCGTTTTCCCACAAGGTCAAATTTTATGATTTTTTTTAGATCGCATACCTTTGCTCATAAAAAAACTTATTGGTATAAAAGTATAAAAGGTAAAACAAATTATTTGAGTTTGTTGGACAAAATTTCCTACAAGAAAAGTGTAATTTTAATTTTCATAACTTCAACTTAAATGACGAAAAAGTTGTACAAATATAATTTTTAAGAAAAAAATTAAAAAAATAATTTTTTATTGGTTCCATAACTTGTCAAAAAAAAGCTTAAACAAGGCGGACTTCAGGAAAAACATCCTTATTTACTAACTATTTACTTTCGATCAATATTAATATTATTACCCATTCATATGGCGGAAATTTCAGTTAACTTCCCTGAAAGTAATAAAGAAACATGTTTATTGTTGCTATTTTTCACTTAAAGGTGAGTAAATAATTAAAAACACATTTTGAAAAACACAAGATTGGTTTAGTATACTCATCTACCTGTCAACAATAACGGCAATAAACACGTTTCTTTTTTACTTTCAAGGACGTTTACTAAACTTTCCGGCATATGAAAGGGTAATAATATTAATATTGATCGAAACGTTAGTAAATAAGCAAGTTTTTACTGAAGTCCGCCTTGTTTAAGCTTTTTTTTGACAAGTTATGGAAACAATAAAAAAAATATTTTTTTTTTTTTTTTCTTAAAAATTATATTTGTACAACTTTTTTGTCATTGAGTTATGAAAATTAAAATTACACTTTTCTTGTAGGAAATTTTGTCAGCTTTACAACGAACCCAAAAATATAGTTCTACCTTTTATACTTTTAGAACAATAAGGATTTTTATGAGCAAAGGTATGTGGGACCTTGTGGGAAAACGGTTGAGAATAGACCCATAGTTTATGGCGTTTTTTTTTTGTAGCCAATGATATTTAGAATCGTCCTATTTATTTTTGTACATATATCGCCAATCACCCTATATAACAATGTAAATGGCTAGGTGTGTTGCTCCATTAGCTGTATAAACTTTATAATTAGCATTCACAATTGAATAGGCAGGACTTCACTTAACCCCTTGCATCCACTGTAGTTGCATCCACTGTAGTTGCATGCCATGCCAAGGCTGCTGGCGGTTGGATCCCTAGAGAATCCAAGCACACATTTCAAGCATCTCACCCACTCTTTTCTATTGTCACGGACAAAACCTTCTTACATGGGTCCATCAGCCCCACTGGCTTTTGTATCTGCAGAGGATTCTAACAAGAAATGTTTTAATAGATTCACTTTTACATTGTACAATCCCATTTGGCATTATTTAAACCTGCCACAGTGGTAAGTTCCTGAATTGGAAGACAAGTACTGAAAGGGTTAAGTAGCTATCCCTTTATACAAATTTTCCAGAGCCAGGAATCGAACCCGGAATTCCAGCTTCCAAAGCATAAATGATAGCTTTGAGCCTACCAGGAACTTGATAACTCCAGCTGGCAAATGATTTACACATCTTATTTAAGAAGAACATACCAGATCATATTTAGGCTGTTGGTTGGTGGAAATGAGAAGGTTCCAAATATCGGTAACAAAGTTGGAAAGATAAGGATAGAATTCTTCAGCGTACATCTGAGCGTAGAGTGAGACGTTGAAGCATACTTGAGATTTGATCTGCTCTATCAAACCTGGCTCATCTTCACTCTGCAACCAAAAATAACATAGTAAAAATAATAAACTAGACATCATGTGGCTCTATCATTGAAGTGTGCATAGTAATGAATATGTATTAAATATTGAGAAAATAGATAATCATGATGAAGTTGATAAAGAGTATGATTGCAGTAGAGAATCTGGTAGTGAGAGAGCCAGCATTCTTACTATTCCACCTAACCACACATCTCCTTTTAATTTATTACAAAATTCATCAATTCACTACACAAAAACTTCTGCTTGTATCAGATTGAAATTTTACATGCCTGTTTCTATTGTACTTTAGAGGATGTGTATGAAGTTTTATTAAAATAGTTACGTTAGAACGTAAGATATCGGTACACACGTTGTTTTCTTCATATTGAATATTTAGGTCCGCTTTAATAGTTTTAACAATCTTTACCACTTCATGTCACTATCGGTGATATGTGATGTCACTATCGGTTTTACTAAACAAAAATGTTTTATCTACAATCGATACGTAATATAAACATTGTATCTCTGTTTAGATTCGTAGAAAGTGATTCTTTACGCACCTGTATTAATTGCGCATGCGTGTCTCATAGTTTTGAAGAATTCCTCTTTTTTCCACTCTAGTGACGAAAAGAAGAAGAATTATCAACTTTACACACGATTAGCGAGTTTGTTCACATTTAACATAACTAATTTGATGTTTATTTAATAAAAGTAACTGTTTGTATCAAGTTTTTTTGTGAAAATCAATGAGTGGTTAAAGTGATTATGACGAATACGAGGAGAATAATACACCTTCCGAAATAATTAATTCGGCACAAAATACAACTAACGAATTGATGTCATCTTTATCAAAAGAGAAATAC
>KZ653439.1:1694-13179 GCA_001010745.2 Gerris buenoi
AATTAAATTCTGCTGAAAGATGGCTAAAAGTATTAACATAATGCATTGTCATCGTGTTCTGAGCTATTCTAAAAGTTTCAAATGTCTAGCTACTCGGGATGTTAGTTAAAAGTCAATTGCAAGATTTGTTCTGGACAAACAAACAAACAAGCAAACAAAAAAGAAAGCAAGCTAATAAAAACGTAATAAAAATACATGGGGAGGGCCCTCAGTAGGTGTTGTTTTTACCTAGAGAGCGGACCCTGTCTCTATACATATCTAATATAGTAAATCAATATTATTACTTTAAACATATTATACATTAATGATTTGTTTCCTATAAATTTTATCATTTACAATATAAACAAAATTTGTTTAATATTATTATTGACTTATTTATTCATTTTTTTATATTTTTTTTATGAGATAAAAAAAATAAAAAATAGCGAAAAATTACAAAGGAACGATAAAAATGAATATATATAAAGAAATAATTTAATTTATTGTTGTTTGATAGAGTGCAAAGTGCAAGATGTACTTATAAAGGTAATAGTTTTAAATGAAATGTATGTTTTTATGATGGATTGAATTGATAACGGAAGTTGATTAAAATAAACAGGTCAAATAATAATACAGAAAAAAATAAACTTCCTGCATGTAAGTTCGTATTTCTCTTTTGATAAAGATGACATAAATTCATTCATTAGTTGAAGTTGTATTTTGTGCCGAATTAATTATTTCGGGATGCGTATGATTCTCCTCATTTCTCGTCATAATCACTCAAATCAGTCATTGTTTTTTACTAAAAACTCGATATAAGCAGTTACTTTAATTAAACAAACAGCAAATTAGGTGTATATGGCCTTAGTAGTCCGATACCTCGAATTTAATTGAATTTAATAATACAACTACGTAAAGAATAACTTTCTACGCATCTAAACAGAGATACTAGGTTTATATTTCGTATCAAACGTAGATAAAAGAAATTACGTATAACAATGGACGAATTCCCATTGTAAATCGATGGTGGCGCACTCACCTGTCAACGGACAGTTTCAAGAACTAAAATGTCAAACAAACCCTTAATCTTCATTGGAAAGAGAGAAGAAATTTTAAAATCTTGCTTTTATTTATTTACATTGATATTGTCAGTATCTTTTCTTATAATATTATTAATTAACAACTTAATTGGTACAAATTTAAATGCTATTAAGCAGGATTAAGTTATTTTTATATATACTATCTAGTAACATATATAGCAAGTTCGAGATCATATGTTTAAGAAAAATTGAGTTGTGTAACGATTTTTTTTTAAGTATGTGCCTCGTTTTTATTTATAATTAAAATAAGAAGTGTTGAAAAGTGATTTATAGTGTTATAAATAAATTAATAACCATTTATTAGAAATATATATAAATTTGTTTCAATAGTATTAAGTTTTATAAATTAACAATTATGTATTTCAAAATCAGCTAATTACTGTGGATAGTTATAGTTTTTTGAAAGGATGCCGAGGTGTTGTTATGGTGTTTGTAATAGTTAATAGTGACTCGCAATACAGCCATAAAGACTACAGGAAAAATGTGTATTTTATTCCTTTTTAAGTTCAAGCCTCTCAAGTTCAACCTTCGTCCAGTCTGATTCAGACCTCTACAGTATAACCATCTTTTTACAACTTGTTTTGTACCGAATAGTCTTCAATAATTTCAAATACAAATTTAGCACCGGGTACATCCTCTTCACAAAGAGACATTATTAAAAGTTTATAAAAACAAAATGATACAAGTTGAGAATGAGAAAAGTTTGACATTTTAGTTGAGGTTCTTGCCACAAGGAGCGCTAAAATGACAGTTTAGTGACGTCACATGGGAATTGGTCCATTGCGGGTTTACATTATAGAATTACAATCACAACAGCTTACTAGTATAATATATCCGCAAAAGCTTAAGTGTCAGGTGTCCAAGATTGGTTATATATAGGAGATTTGATAATCAATTATGAAGTGTTAATAATTTACTAAAATAAGATTATAATCATTTAAATAGGTATAACTAATCAATAAAATGATTAACTACTTTTTTTTTTATCCCCCCCTCGTATTAATTAACTTATTGCTTCCGAGCTTACCGAAGGTATCAGAAAGCTATTTGATTGTTCTGAAGAACGAAACATTTTTAAATGCCACTCAATTTTAGCGACCCGACATTATCTTAAAAACTACTCGTCGGATTTGATTGAAATTTAGATGGTAGGCCATAATTAGCCTATTGTTGGTCCCATATGATATAAGTTTCGACATCCTGCGCTCAATTGTTTCTCTTCCACATGGACACAAACATACATTTATTGTAAATTTGAAATTGTTCCTAGTAGCATTCAATTCTTGATTAGTGTTTAGGCCAAGTTTATTTTCCATATAATTTTAATTTAGTATAATTAACTTAGTCTACAGGTTTTAGATTCGACGATTCAAGGGCTAATTTAGATAACCTAATTAAGAGGCCATCTACCTGATCCCAGGAAATTACTCTTGCACCTCGTTCTACTTATAAGAGTCATCTACCAATAATTCAATTAGATTTACTTCGGGTTAGAGATTCAACTTTAATGCTTTAATTCAATTAACGTTAGCTGCTACTCAGCTAACTCCCTTCTTTCTTTCAGTGTGCCTTCAAACTTCAAGGTGTTAACACCGTCCACATGGGCGCCCATATGAATTTTTGCNCTCTTCCCCCTTATCACCCTACAACTCTATCAACAGTTATCACTCAAACTCATAACCCTACTCTGATCTCGGTAGGTCTACCGCTTGTCTCACAGTCTCAAAAAAAAGGCATTAAATAAACAAGTAAATTTTAAAATCTTACACCCCTCTTGTCGTGGTACCTGGTGCGGGCCGCCCCCTCCGCACCCCCCTGGCGACGCCACTGCCTAGAAAGTAGCTACTGAACTTTCACGGTTGTTTTTCTACATCCAGTCTTTTGGTCACTCTCCTGACCACTCTTCCTTTGGAATACTGCTAGCAGTGCTGAGCGGAAGGACGCAGCTGATCCTCACCCATCTCTTCCATCCTGCCCATCATCATTTTTACCTTCGGCCACATCTCGCCACCACAACCTGGTTTTCTTTAATTATCATTTATTATTTTACTCGCGTACCTCACTGGGTATTATTATTTATCTCGTGTACCTCCTTGGGTCATTCTCAAGCTGGAATCAAAATTAATTTAGATATTATAGTCCAGGGAAATAAGACTTCATCTGCGGAATGAGAGAAAGCAAGCTGAATTTTTGCATAGACCTTCGCTTTGATGGTCTAATGAAGCACCAAAAAGTCTCATATGCTCACCCTTGTGCGTCTCGAGATATCGAAGGGCAAAGGTCAGGAAAATCAGTTTTTTGCGAAAATCTCGCTTCCGGTTAGTCTGAGGTCTTAAGAAGTTATATCAAAACTTATGTAAAACACTATTCCCAACAAGTTTGGATATAAACATTTTTTTCGTACGATCAACCGTTTTCGAGATATAGCGTGAAGAAGCGGGAGCGCGCATGTTTACTTTCCCATAGAAAAATAAAGTATTGAGATGGTTCAAAAATTCGATTTTGAGATTTTATGAATTTACACGTTTAGAGGACCACTGAGTCCAAAAAAGAGGTCTTTAAAGAATGTCTGTTCGTCGTCAGGCTGTCGTTTGTATGGCGTCTGAGCAGACGCGTGGAGCCTAAACTACTGGGCCGATTTTGACGAAATTTGGTGTACATGTTCAGAATATTCATATTTTGTCGTGAAATCAAGAAATTAATTTTAGCTCCAAATTTGTGGGCGCTACCCCCCAAAAACTCTGAAAAAACGTGAAAAAAAATTATTTCTCGAAAACGGCTCTGACGATTTCGATTAAAAAATTCTAAAATGTAGTCTATTTAATTACGAATCTAACGATATATGTCGTTATTCCGGCAAGCTTCTAGTTCCAGAGAAAATAGCTTTAAACGTGGATACGGAGACAGGCCGGGTTCGATTCCCCGCGGAGGAAAAGTTGTTTTTATTATGAAATTCGAACAACTATTGAATAATAAATAATTGTACCTATGAAATCATGATAACTAATAAATTATGGGATTATGGAAAACACTGGGTTACGTAATTATGAACTCGTCTTTGAGAAATGTCTGAGTGGTCTCAGAACGATTTTTTAGTAGGTAAAATATATTCTGAGGTACTATAACTATAAATGCATTTTGCTTAGTAGTTATACTAAAAAATTAAATTCCGAATTATTATCATTTTTGTATATAAAACTGTTATACGCCTTTCGCATTTGCTAGCGTGTTTTATGTTTCCTCTTCATCGTCCTCGTCTACATCAATATTTTAGAAGGAGTATTTGAAGAAACGGATATTAAAAGCTATTTTATTTGTAACTAGACCTTTTTACCTGTAAAACGAAATATTAACTTTCTGAAAGACGAGTTCATAAATACGTAACCCAGTGTTTTTCATAATTTATTAGTTATGTGATAATAATTATTAGTTATGTAATTATTAGTTATCATAATTTATTAGTTATGTGATCGTTCTGAATTCTGAATAACAAAACATTTTTAGGTCTCCGATTTCAATAAATTTTAAGACAGAAATCCGTTTCAGACATCAGGGAACAGTTTTGGTTCATCCGTGTCTTCTGTCGCCCAATTTTTGCGAACCAACATATTATCTTAAAAACTACACGTCACACGTCCGATTTTAATGAAATTAGTAGGACATAATTTGCTCATTGTTAGTCCCATATAGGTTTCAACCTTCTGCGCTCATTTGTTTCTCTTCCACATAGGCACAAACATACATTTAGTTACTCTTATGTTTACAAAAGAACTTATCTGATTTGTATGAACTTTTGATGGTTAAAAGTCGAAAGTAACCCACAGATAACCCCCGTATAGCTCTTTAAATTTTGCTAAATTCTAAAATCTGCTAAAGTCTAGTGGGGCATGTCCCATCCTGTGGTATCCTACCTGTTTACATTCTATACTTTTTGTCAAATAAAAAATAATGAATTGGATTAATATCCAATTCATTATTTTTTTTATTTGACATTTTATTTTTTGTTAATACAAAAAAAAAAAAAAAAAAAAAAAAATCTCCAATTTCTTTGGCAATTTACACCGAATTATGTGCCTTTTGCTTGTTTTCATGTCCCATAT
This sequence comes from Gerris buenoi, assembly GCA_001010745.2. NCBI lineage: Eukaryota > Metazoa > Arthropoda > Insecta > Hemiptera > Gerridae > Gerris > Gerris buenoi. Next base: position 6,874 of record KZ653439.1, read on the forward strand.
ACTTTTCTGCAAGTACTAACTGCACTAATAACTATTATATTACTATAGCATATTGCTTCTAGTAATAGATAAATCATTATTAAATTATTTATTTATTATTTTTATCATATTGATTGATAATTCCAGAATAGAGATTATGTCACTGAATGACAAATTGAATACATCTGATAATAACAATATGATTGATCGCTAGATTACTTAAATGATCCCGGACAAATTCAAAACAACTTCGCAATTGTCTGAAATTATTTAGTCAATTTATACGGAGGAATTGTGTACAATATAAGTTCACAATGATTATCCACAGTAAGTTATTAAAAATTAATTGATTATATTTGTCTGTCAGTACAGTGTCTCTTCTGTCAGTACAGAGTACAGAGTCTTGTCTGTCAGGACAGTGTTTTGTGTGTCAGTGCAGTGCATTGTTTCTGTTTCTCTTTCAGTACAGTGTTCCTTCTGTCAGTACAGAGTAATGAGTTTTGTCTATCATAACAGGTTTTGTGTGACAGTGCATGGCATTGTTTCTGTTTCTCTTTCAGTACAGTGTTTCGTCTGTCAGTATAGTGTATTTAAGAAGAAACAGAAACAGTGCAGTGCACTGTTTCTGTTTCTCTTTCAGTACAGTGTTTCTTCTGTCAGCACAGAGTTTCTTCTGTCAGTACAGAGTACAGTGTTTCGTCTGTCAGTATAGTGTTTCTTCTGGTAGTTCAGAGTACGAGTACAGTGTTTCGTGTGTCAGTACTGTGTATTTAAGAAGAAACAGAAACAGTGCAGTGCACTGTTTCTGTTTCTCTTTCAGTACAGTGTTTCTTCTGTCAGCACAGAGTTTCTTCTGTCTGTACAGAGTACAGAGTTTTGTCTGTCAGTACAGTGTTTCGTCAGTCAATACAGTGTATTGTTTCTGTTTCTCATTCAGTACAGTGTTTTGTCACTCAGTACAGCGTTTCTTCTGTCAGTACAGAGTATTGTCTGTCAGTAAAGTGTTTCGTGTGTCAGCACAGTGATTCTTCTGTAAGTACAAAGTACAGAGTTTTGTCAGTTAGTGCAGAGTTTTGTCTGGGCAGTGATTTGTGTGTCAGTGCAGTGCACTGTTTCTGTTTCTCTTTCAGTACACTGTTTCGTCTGTCAGTATAGTGTTTCTTCTGGTAGTTCAGAGTACGAGTACAGTGTTTTGTGAGTTAGTACAGTGTATTTAAGAAGGCTCTAGTCAACTATCGGTTTAACTAGAGGATAGGATGATCTAATAAGTATGATAAAAAAAAGGATCCATGGAATGTGTGATATCGAGATATGGATAGATCTCGACCAAAGTGGACGTTGATATCATTGTGGAGAGTGAGGCTGGAGACATAAAATGGAGTATCAGTGATTTTTCTTGGACTGGATGTTTTGGGGAAGACAGGAGTTGGAAGGTTTGGTGCTACCCCACACTTCCAAGCCGTAGGTCAGAGCAGGTTTTAAGACTAAATTATAAATTATAAGCTTTTTAATAAAGCCTAGTTTGCACAGGTCGAGTATTTCAGTATTAGTAGCCAAGGCCGAGTAATTTAGTCAGGGTCGAGTATATAAATTTAGTGTCCATACGACACTAAATTTAGTACTAAATTAAGTACTACTACTAAGTTAAGTAAGTATTAAGTATTACTAAATCTAGTACTAAATTACTAAACTGCCCGACCCGTGCAAACTAGGCTTGAGGAACAAGCTTTTAATTTATAATTTAGTCTTAAAATCAGCTTGGACCTACGGCTTGGTAGTGTGTAGCACCAAACCTTCCAACTCCCGTCGTCTCAAAATCATCCTGTCCAAGATCCTAAGAAAAATTACTGATGCTCCATCTTATGTCTCCAACCTCCAACCAAGAGAAAGCTTGGACAAACGGTCCAGAATACGATAGAGGATAACACAAAAATACCAAGTAAATTTTATATTTTTTGTTACAGCAGATTGGACGTTATTTTTTATTGTTTCTATCGGAGGAGTGATCTCGGACAGAATTCCCCAGGTAGAAGACTGCTTCTTGACTTGGTACGGAGGAAACGGACAGTACTGTCGGGAACAAGATGTCACTCCCATGCAGAACAAGGAGTTGTGCCGTTGGTTCTGTCACTGCAGTGCTGGCACTTACCAGGTCACAGAGTGTTACTTAGGCAGGTATTACGATCCAGTCAAAGAGAAATGCGTCTACGACGATACATACTGCCGTGTACAACCGATCCCAGTTAGTATTGTCTATATATTTATTATTATAGAGTTCAACTGGCCGGATAGGTGCGCTTCGCGCACCTTATCCGTCTGCGTGAAGCGCGAAGAATCCGGTGCGCGAAGCGCACCTATCCGTCTAGAAGTTGGCGTTGTGTATAAATAATAATTAAAACAATATACTTAATACATAATTATTGTTTAATAATTTCGTATTTTAGTAAAAGTAGGTTATATTATTTTAATACATTTTCAATTATTCTTCAATTTTCAATTTTAGTTACAATGAGTCTGTGTACCAAATTTAAGATCTTTAAATCCACTGGAAGCTAAGATAATAGTAATTGATTAAATCCACAGTGGCGGTCATATGTAGTGGAGGTACCTTTAATTTTCTTCTTTAGCTATCATAGGTCTGTGTACCATTTCAGATCTGTAGGTCCCCTAGAAGCTGAGATAATAGAGTTTTTTTAAATTCAAGATGGCGATTGTAATTTAATGTGGCGACCATATGTTGAAGTAAAAGTGTCTTTAATTTTCTTCTTTGCAAGTACTTGACGGGATTTCTTTCCACAACGCTGCATGCCCTTTATTATTTAGTCCAGTCAAATTAGGTTTTTATCTTGCATTAAATCATGTAGTTCCAATTTTTTCAGGAATGTGTAGAGGATGGTCCCCTGAACAACGCCTGATAAAGTCCCATCGATTTCAGGCGCCGCTAGCGGTGGGAGGGGGGGCAAAAGGTCACATTTTTCAGTTTTCGGCGTTTATCTCGAAAACGGTACGTCGCACAGAAAATGTTATTCTATTCAAAATTAAAGCTGATAAAATTTCAAACAAAAATGTACCTATGCATTTTTTTCCTACGGCCAACAGTTTTGGAGCTTTAGAGTCGACAAAAAACAGTATTTTCAAAAATAAACATTTATTCACATTTTATTGTTTACATATTTTATTTGAATTATGTTGATATTTGAATGATGTTTTAATAATTTAGTGAGGATATAAAAATTGTTTTGGGGCTATTAGCTGCCGAAGGGTGTAGGCAGCTAGAGCCTGCAGCTTCTTGAGTTGTAGAGGGGGGGAGTCAGTGCCACAGCGCTCAAACGTGACTTTTTTCAGGTTTTTGCTCATATCTCCAAAACTATTGCTCTTAGGGGAAATTTTTTTATTGAAAATTGAAGCTGATAAAATTTCAAACAAAAATGTTTGAATGCATGTTTTACCTACGACCAACAGTTTTAAAGCTATAGGGTCGACAAAAATCAGTATTTTCAAAAATTAAATTTAATGTAAAATAACATATCCCTTTCATGAATTATTTTAATGATGAGGATAGACCAATTTTTTTAGGGCTATAAGCTGCCGAAGTGTGTAGTAAAAAATTTAAATTTAAAAAAATGTGAATATAATGTTTTTTGTCGACCCTATAGCTCCAAAACTGTTGGTCGTAGGTAAAACATGCATTCAAACATTTTTGTTTGAAATTTTATCAGCTTCAATTTTCAATAAAAAAATTTCCCCTAAGAGCAATAGTTTTGGAGATATGAGCAAAAACCTGAAAAAAGTCACGTTTGAGCGCTGTGGCACTGACTCCCCCCCTCTACAACTCAAGAAGCTGCAGGCTCTAGCTGCCTACACCCTTCGGCAGCTAATAGCCCCAAAACAATTTTTATATCCTCACTAAATTATTAAAACATCATTCAAATATCAACATAATTCAAATAAAATATGTAAACAATAAAATGTGAATAAATGTTTATTTTTGAAAATACTGTTTTTTGTCGACTCTAAAGCTCCAAAACTGTTGGCCGTAGGAAAAAAATGCATAGGTACATTTTTGTTTGAAATTTTATCAGCTTTAATTTTGAATAGAATAACATTTTCTGTGCGACGTACCGTTTTCGAGATAAACGCCGAAAACTGAAAAATGTGACCTTTTGCCCCCCCTCCCACCGCTAGCGGCGCCTGAAATCGATGGGACTTTATCAGGCGTTGTTCAGGGGACCATCCTCTACACATTCCTGAAAAAATTGGAACTACATGATTTAATGCAAGATACGCCGCCATTTTGAGCTAATTTGACTGGACTAATTTCAATTAATACATTATTCCCTTTATTATTCAAAGATACTGAATTGGCCTTTAAACGGCAAACTTTCGTATAGAATAAAAAATAAGACGGAGGTAAGATATTAAATTATCATTACCACATTTTAAAATAATTTTTATTTAAAAGCTTTTATTTACAATTTGCAAATTCACGGTATTACATTGCAGATGAGCTTTTATTTAACTTGCAAAGTATGTATGTATATATGTATGTATGTATGTATGTATGTATGTATGTATGTATGTATGTATGTATGTATGTATATTATATGTTTGGGTCAAATGTTGCAACTGGATTTTAAAGCAGTTATCCTTAACCGATTAAATTGAAATTTTGCATACACGTTTAGTTTGGATGACAATACATGTTTGGCTAAGTGAAGTCATTCTAAATCAAATATGGTGGGCAGTTCAAGATGGCGAACAAGTTATTTTTTAAGTGAGTGCATGATATGGGTATCAAATGAAAGGGTTTGCTGAGAAGAATACGAATAAATGCTTTGTTTTTTTAAGTACGCACATGATATGGGTATCAAATGAAAGGGTTTGCTGAGAAGAATACGAATAAAAGATTGTTGTTTTAAAATATTTCTTTTTATAATCAACTTATTTTTATTTTAGAAATGCGGAGAAAAGAATGCATACGAAGTGAGATTAGACACAAATCCAAGATATTACTTCGTCTGTATCAACGGGACCTGGGAGAAGAATGACTGTGGCGCTTGGTACGTCTATCATCCTAAAACAAAGCACTGCGACTACTGGTGGAATCCATAAGAGCAGAGTCTACACAGCTGCTCATAGTAATTTGTATACTGCTCATAGTTTTACCGAAAACATGATCAGTTACTGTGTTGCTGATATTGGTTCATTGGAGATTTATATAAAACAAACTCCCATATCTCATTTTCTTTGCTATATTTCAAACAAATCTTGAGTCATTATCGAACATCTATAACAGAAATAACCACAACAAAATCAACCATTTAATTACTATGAGTATAGTCTCTACAACAACTCTTTTCCATTAATAATGATAATTAATTGGAAAATATTTTGAAAAATTATAATTCTTACCTTACATTTGCTAAGAGAAGATCTAATAATTTTGTAAAACAATTTTTTTAAAAATTCTTATGCACTTAAGGCTCCTAAACCTTTCCATACTATGAAGGACAATGCCTCAAGTCCAAACCTAAAATCACAATCATAAAATCATTCTACAAATTATAAAGAATCGGAATGACATAAATGTAAGGAATATACATACATAGATAAAGCATGGTTGTATAAGTATATATGTTTATGTAATTATTAAAATTGAATCGATTTGTATGATTGTGATTTTAGGTTTGGACTTGGGGGGTATTGTACTTCATAGTATTGGCAGGTTTAGGAGACTTGAGTGCATACGAATTTTTAAAATTGACGTTTTTTTGTTTCAAACCCAAATGATTAGATCTTTTCAAATATAAGAATAGTAATAGTAGTAGTAGATAAGAATTGTAATTTTTCAATTGTTTACCATTTTATTATCATTATTAATTGACAAGAGTATGTAGCCCTGGTATCGTAGATCTTGGGTCTACTACGCCGAGCTACGTGAATTTAAACTTATAATATTAATACGAATTTAACACAATCTTGTGAGGAGTCAAAAACAAGGCTAAATTATACTTAGAATAATACTATATATAGAAGGAGGGTCACTGATAACATTGAAGCCAACTTTGGAACTTTGGTTGTGTACCTTATCTGCGTTCTAAAAATTCATTTTTGTAATTTGTGACGTCATAACTCTAAAATTATTTGCCTTCGGTTTTTTAATTTGTTTTTTATTAAATTATAATTATTGATAGTCAGTTTAGTTTATTGTAATATTTTTGTTGTGTTTTATCTTATTTTAGCTTGAAATATGCTAAAAATAATGTTTATTATATCATGCCGGGCGAGTTGAAAAAAATGACGTCAGAGTGAAACGTAAACAATAAC
>KZ653439.1:46537-58139 GCA_001010745.2 Gerris buenoi
AAAAGTTAAGGGGGGGGGGGGACTTTTGGACCACCCTATATATATACGTCTGAAGCTCTGTCTGTCTGTCAGTCCATTGGCTTGTTTTAATTCATAAACTGCTATAACTTGGAACAATGCAACTATTAAAATTTTACACTCAATAATTTTAACTTATTCGTACAGAAAATGGCGATTATCACCTCACATACCTACGCGAAGCGCGCCTTACTTGTTTATTTCCAAATTCGTGGTACAAAGATACCATGATGGATAATGTTAGAAAGCGTTAGTGAAGCCAGAGAAGGAACTAGGGTTGCTAAGCCCCACGTGGGGCTGACTTTATGCACACGGTTAGTTCCGGCTCTGAGTAAAGGGGTATCTTACTTCCTTATTTATCAATTTAAAAGTTATTAATTAATATGAATTAATTGCATAATAAATTCGTAACATGTTAAGCTCAATTTAATGTCCCACGCATCCAGAAATGGCGGCCCCAACACAAACACTGACATCACTGATCATGTCACTGACTGACATAGGAAGGGCGCGTAGCACCCCAAGTGAGCAGCAAAGCTGCTAATTTGCTCTAAGGCCCTCCCGCACACGGAGGAACTCAAAACAAACTCAACTCGAAAAACCAGTAATTTTTGAGTTGACTATGAGTTTCAACCTGTGTAATTGAATGGAACACCACACACGGAGCAACTCATTACAAACTGGGTTTTCTTACTGTCAACTCAAAAATGACTGTAGTTTCCAGTTGAGTTTGTTTTAAGTTGGACGGCCTAAGCCACGACACATTTTGTTTTGGTGGGCAGTTTGTTTAATGTAATTTTTATGATTTAAATAACAAATAAAATCAAAAATAAGCTTGATGTTAGTTAGTGATTAAGAGAGTAAATTTTACCACTTTTTAATTTTACCACAGTTTTGGGCAATTTATACCCCGCAGACAAACTTTGCTCACGAAATAAGTAACACAGTTGTCAAAGCTCGATGTTATACCAAGATATATTTAGATACGCTGCTTCTGAACTATTATCTTTTAGCTAAATTATATTTAATTTTAGTTTGAATTCTATTTTATAAGTTTTTGCTTCCAAGTTTACCAAAGGTAAGAGATAGTTTTGAAGAGCGAAAATATTTTATGTGTCCGATTTCAAAAATTCCGTTTCAGATATCAGGGAATATTTTTGGTTCCGTGTCTGTCCCTCAAAAGTCGTTTTACTACCTTACTACCAATCTATACCAATTTTCTCCAACTCTACTAACTGTTTATTCTCTCCATCTTTCTATCTTGACTTGGGTGTTCCTTTCCTTATTCTGATTCCTCTGGGGATCCATTCCGTTAACATTTTGGCTGATCTGTTATTCTCCAATCTAGCCAGGTGACCTGCCTATCTCCACTTGGAGTGGTGAGTTTCTTTCAGTAAGTTCTTCAGCCTAGTTGTTGTTTACTATTTCTTTGTTACTTATCCATCTTTTTTATGTTACACATGCACCTTGCCATACTAATTTTCGTTGCTATTAGCTTGTTACTCATCTTCTCTGAGAGGGACCACGTTTAGGCACCATACAAAATAGTAGGGTATACACAAGAAGACAATATTTTAGCTTTTAATCTTTTATCAATTTGACTCTTAAATATCTTTTTTTAAGACCAGTATTTTCTTCAACCTAAGTCGATTCTTGGCTGACCTGGTCGAAGGCTTGTAAAAGCATAAAATTAATTAAGTACGTGATAGGATTCGAGGAAGCAATGTGTCACACCAATTAGAATTCTATTTTTTACTTATTAATAATTATTATTCATTGCCCATGTTTTTTTTTTGTTTTTTTTTTTGTTTTTTTGTTTTTGTTTTTGTTTAACAGATGGACTTTGTTTGGTAGCAGCACTGTTTGTATTGGTGGTCTCAAGCGTCGCCGACGACACGTCTGAATCTGTTTGCAACACTAACTGGAATGGGACTGGCACAAACACGTCTTGTAATGAACTCGATGCTGTACCACTCAGAAGTTTGGCTCATTGCCGTTGGTTCTGTTTCTGCCAAAATAGTACGTTCCAAATACATCAATGTTACTTGGGCAGATACTATCACCCGTATATGAAGAAATGTGTTTACGATTCCACGTACTGCTTCACTTCTCCAACTTCTCCAACTTCTACTACTTCTACTACTTCTAGACCCACACATGACCCCTCACCTAAACCCACACCTAAACCCTCTCCTAAACCTTCACCTAAACCTTCACCTAAACCTTCACCTAAACCTTCACCTAAACCTTCACCTAAACCCACACCTAAACCCACACCTAAACCTACACCTAAACCCTCACCTAAACCCACACATGACCCCTCACCTAAACCCACACCTAAACCCTCTCCTAAACCTTCACCTAAACCTTCACCTAAACCCACACCTAAACCATCACCTGACCCCACACACAGTACTACCGATGTAAGCCCCACAACCCCTGTAAGTATTAGATCTATAATTAGTACTATAGTAAAATCTCACATTATTATAATCCACACTCGCATATAATACGCAGGCAGAAATATCTGGAAAATTAAAAATTCGCATATTAATTCGGGGAGAATTACATGCTCAAGCACATTGTACGCATGATTTTAAACATTTATTTACGCATTAATCTAATTAATTAGATTAATGAATTATTAATCTAATTAATTACGGTTTATCTAATGTATGGGATGAGTGGGTTGGTATTATAACTTTAAACTACCGGGGAGATCCGAAAAGTAAAGAGCGCTACGCTGTACAAAATTATATATAAGTGACAATTTAATGAAAAAATCATAAAAGGACTTTAATCTATATTTTGTATTTCTCATATACGTAGATTATTTGTGCATACAGAGAAAGAATTGTGATGCAAAGAAAATTTAATTGTGACTGAAAATTTACATCTTTTAGGGCTCCCTAAGTTAAAATAGACTGCCAATTGGTGTGGCACATAACTTCCTCGCATCCTATCACGTATACTTTATTGATTTTATACTTTTTCATGCCATTATTGTCTAATTTCATTGTTCCCCTCGTTAAAGAGCGTTTCCCAATTAAAGAGCGCAGACAGTTCAAATTAATCTAGGGCTATTTGTGGGATACTTGCGATAAAAAATAAAAGTTTTGTACAAATAAATTAAGTACTTTTGAAGCATTAGGTGTAAATAAATGTATGTTTGTGCGCATATGAAAGAGAAACAAATAAGTGCGTAAGGTTGAAACATATGGGACTAACAATGGGTTAATCGTAATCTACTATCCAAATTTCATTAAAATCGGACGTGTAGTTTTTGAGAAATGTTGGTTCACAAATATTGAACGACAGACCAACAGAGAGACACGGAACCAAAAATGTTGCTGAATGTATGTTTGTAGCTTGAGAATGATCCAAAGAGAGATCGAAATATCGCAAATGTAAGGCGTTTAAATTTTCCTTAGAAGACCCTACTAATCAAGGATTATCTATGAACCTGTATCTTCAAAAGTACTTAACTGATTTATTATGAAATTTGGATGGTTTGTCGAATAAAGCCCGCAAATAGCCCTAGATTAATTTCAATCGCCTGCACAAAATTAATACTAAATTGATACTTTCTTTCATGTAAATTATTTTTTTTTTTTAAGGGGGAGGGGGGATTAAATAAATTGACAATAATAGGTTGTAAAACTATCAAAACAATAGAGAATATACAAAATTAATAAAATAAATTCCACACTAATTGTCAGTTTTTTTTTATCATCTTTATATTTAGTGATGACACTTTAGAATAAGTTATTATCGAAATGATGAGATAATTGGATTAGTGGTTCTTGAGATTTTTGTTGAAAAAAAAAAAGTTTCCTCTTCATATTATAGTAAGATAAGAATTAATACTCACATTACCAATCACAGTGATATCTTGTAAAGAAACTCCGTCCCACATTAATATAGATAGAACCTGATACTGATCCTGATCGCAACAGCATTGCTTAATTCTTTAATGGCGCGATGGAATCAGCGATCTCTGGCCTAAACAACATGGCCCCTCCAAACATTCTTCTCAAAATTTCAAAGTCCTCTCTGCTTCTGCCGGTCGTCTTCCTCCACTCTATCCCACCACCGAGCTTTACGTCTCCCTCTCGATCAAATGCCCAATGACAGAAGGGCTTGGCAGATTTGCTTGGGCAGGCGGTCTTCTCCCATCCTGTTAACATGACCATACAATACAGTCCACTGACCATACCACTGCAGTCGCTGAAACCTAATGAAATTTGAAAGGGAGATGTCATTAGACAATGCACGTGACTCCTTATTCCGTTGGAATTGCCACTGTCCTAGTCCATCGGGAACCGGACCATATGATGCAAAACTTTAGGCTTGAACCTGTCCAAGAGATCGGCTTGGAAGGACCCACGCCTCGCAACCATATGTGACGACTGGTCTCAGCTACGTCTAGTATGCTCGGATGATTTTAGAGGTCCATGGTACCTTATTCTTTACGATGGAGCCTGAATGCATAATTGCACCTATATCCTACCACTATTCTTTTCCTGACCTCCTTGAACTCAGTACCTTGTAAAGTTGACAGCAGAACCTAGGCATATAAAGCTATTTACATTCTCAAACTGGTGTTGCCCTATCAAGCAATTTCTTCTTTCCTTCTGGACTTCACAAACATACATTTATTTACACCGACATCTTTAAAAGGACTAATCTGATTTTAAAGACATTTCGATGGTTTAGCGACAGTAGTCCGTAGATTGCTCCACATTAATTTCAACCGTCTGAGATCTTTGAATTTTTAAAGTATCAATTAAACAAAAAAATCAAAATAATNAATAAAACAGAATTAAATGTATTATTTCAAGAGTCAATTGTTTCGTTTGATGATAGAAACAGTTAGAGCCTGAAATCAGTTAATTGATAAGGTTAAAAATGAATCACTCATTATCAGTAGATACTTATCAATATCAACTCAACGTGAATCTGACTTATTAATAGGTTAGTTAGACCCGCAGAACAGCCAGTTAACCTTTAGTCGACATGCCTTATCGCATATGTAAGTAATCTCAGTGCTTTTAATTAAAAATTATTAATAATTAATGTTCTAAAAAAGTGCTTTCAATTTCCTGGTTTTAATTTCTTCTAGAAATAAATCAAAAATGAAATTTAATCACCTGTTAAACTTTTGAAAAGTTGATTCAAAATTATTGCAATTAAATTTCATTGAATTTAAATTCATTATGACTTTGTAACAGCTCAGTTGAAGTGATGATTGAGAAGATGATGGATTGCACCAATAAGCACTACTATGCACCAATATGCACCAATATGCACCAATAAGCACTACTATGCACCAATAAGCACTTCTATGCACCAATAAGCACTACTATGCACCAATAAGCACTACTATGCACCAATAAGCACTNTTTAAAAGCATATCATAAAAGTATACGAAATAAGAAGTAACAAATGTATGTACCTTACTAATTGGCTGATTATTTTTTATTTAATTTTTTATTTGTTACAGAGTGGATATTGCAGTGAAGAAGGGCAGAAGAGGGCAACTAGTAACTGCCTAAAGTACCAAGTTTGTAGCAAAGGGTTCTGGGGAGATCCTCAGATATGTCCCTCCTCATATTATTTCAACTCAACAAGCTTAAAGTGTGATCTCAACCCATTTTGCATGCACTGCGCATGTCCCTTCTAACATGATAAGATTAATTAACCTACAATTTCACCAATATCACCATCTAACAATAATATCACCAACTAATTGAAGAATAATTATAACCTGGATTCAACAACGTATTTTTGTTAACATGGACGGCAAATAGATTATTTCTACAACAACTGATCAACTTCTTCTGCATTTCTACAACTGTAATACGATTGATTAATTAATTAATTAAATCAGTATAACGATGGCTAAGAAGTGATTCCTAGTATCTTCAAAATGGCAGGTCTACAGGAGGGACAACAAACTATTTAAAAAAATAAATTTACTTCGACTGACTAAGTTTTATACATCTGTATAACATGTAACCCTTCTGAAACATTGGTAACTGTCAAATTATAACAGTTCATAAAATAATGTAGTTACGAGGTCTCGCTATGACACTTCTTTAATAAAGTGCAACACATGCGAGGTCTCACACTTACGAATTAGCATCTCAATTATGAGGGGCCACAGCTAACCTTCACCAAAACACATACGAGGTGTAGTTACATGCTATCACATAACAAATAATTTGCGAATCTGATAAGATATATCACGACTGCTCATTTTCTATGTGAAGGATTTTTTTTTTTCACTTTCGAGAAGTACTTGCAGACAAGCCTCCCACGACCAATATAATGAAAATCTTAAAATCACCATTTTGGTAGTTACGAGGTATCACTTCTTAGCCATCGATAAGTTAATTGTTAATGAATTCAAATTAAGTTACTTTTTAATCCGTTTAATTAATTAAACTATAAAGTTTTCATTACTCTTTGAATTGTTTTATTATTGTTAACAGAGGGAATCTTGAAGTACAGAAGAAAAGAAGAAAGCAGTATCTGGCAACTGTAAAATGTACCCAAATTTGTACCAAAGGCTTTTGGGATTTTCCTCAAAGTTCTTGCTTTAGATTTCAACTCAACTTGGTCGAACTGTGAATACAACTAACTGGCGGTGCTGACACTGCTCATGTCTAACTAACATCACCAGATCTACTTATAATATCACCAACTAACAATAATATCACCAACTAACAATAATATCATAAACTAACAATAATATCATCAACTAATATTACAATAATTATAGTCCGGGTTCAATAATCTAATTTGTACATAAAATGGACCACGATTAAGTCATATCCTAGTCAATTAATATTTATACCACATGATTAAATTATTAATTTGTTTTACTATTATTTAAATGTAAGAGATAAAATAAACATATTTTTCTTTGATTAAAGAAATGGGAATTTAAAATTAGTAATTAATATAAAAATACCATTTTTGAAAACTGGTCTTATTTTTAACTTTTTTTTCTGTATTCTTAACCTTAATTGTTTCCATGTGCAAAATTTGGGGAAGATTGAAAGAAGGGAAGTGGTTCAAAATTGGGGTAATAGGTGTACAATGAAGCTTAAAAAGCAAAGAAATATGACTTTTTTTTTTTTTTAATTTTTTTTTTCTTCTTCACCTTAGTTGTATCTATGTGCAGAATTTGGAAAGATTGAATGACGGGAAGTGGTTCAATATTGGTGTAATAGGAGTGCGATATTTATTACAAAGCAAAGTAATATAAGACCAGTAATAAAAGAAATTTAATTCTTGAATAAACATAAACTTCAAATGCAGGAAACGAACGTATTTAAAAAAAAATCGGTCCGGGACAACTCAGACAAATTTTTTCATATAGTATTCCATAAAGAAGGTCCATAAAGACCTCGCGTGGAATTGTGCTATTATATCGGCCAAACTATGCTTCTATATGGCTTCCTGGAAAATAATATGGCTAAAATCTAGCATATTCTTAATTAATCTAAAAGAACTAAATTATAATTATGTAATATGCCACACAAGTATGAACTTAATTTATACACCTTAATTTTGGCCTCATTTGTTTCAAAAATTTGTTAGACCATTCTTTTCTTTTCTTACTCTTTAAGACCCTTAAAATAATGTATGTCATGTCTAAAAACTAGTTCTTGATTCTTTAGTCGTCTGCAGTATCGGCCGGCATAGTAAATTTAAAATTGTCAAATATACTGAGAATCTGCCCNACCAACTAACAATAATATCATAAACTAACAATAATATCATCAACTAATATTACAATAATTATAGTCCGGGTTCAATAATCTAATTTGTACATAAAATGGACCACGATTAAGTCATATCCTAGTCAATTAATATTTATACCACATGATTAAATTATTAATTTGTTTTACTATTATTTAAATGTAAGAGATAAAATAAACATATTTTTATTTGATTAAAGAAATGGGAATTTAAAATTAGTAATTAATATAAAAATACCATTTTTGAAAACTGGTCTTATTTTTAACTTTTTTTTCTGTATTCTTAACCTTAATTGTTTCCATGTGCAAAATTTGGGGAAGATTGAAAGAAGGGAAGTGGTTCAAAATTGAGGTAATAGGTGTACAATGAAGCTTAAAAAGCAAAGAAATATGACGTTTTTTTTTTCTTCTTCTTCACCTTAGTTGTATCTATGTGCAGAATTTGGAAAGATTGAATGACGGGAAGTGGTTCAATATTGGTGTAATAGGAGTGCGATATTTATTACAAAGCAAAGTAATATAAGACCAGTAATAAAAGAAATTTAATTCTTGAATAAACATAAACTTCAAATGCAGGAAACGAACGTATTTAAAAAAAAATCGGTCCGGGACAACTCAGACAAATTTTTTCATATAGTATTCCATAAAGAAGGTCCATAAAGACCTCGCGTGGAATTGTGCTATTATATCGGCCAAACTATGCTTCTATATGGCTTCCTGGAAAATAATATGGCTAAAATCTAGCATATTCTTAATTAATCTAAAAGAACTAAATTATAATTATGTAATATGCCACATAAGTATGAACTTAATTTATACATGGCCTCATTTGTCTCAAAAATTTGTTAGATCATTCTTTTCTTTTCTTACTCTTTAAGACCCTTAAAATAATGTATGTCATGTCTAAAAACTAGTTCTTGATTCTTTAGTCGTCTGCAGTATCGGCCGGCATAGTAAATTTAAAATTGTCAAATATACTGAGAATCTGCCCAAACTAAATATTTTTATTTTTATTTATTTTTTTATTTATTAGTTGACAGAAAAGGATTAACAGTTCTTTACTTATAAAAGAAGATTTAATAAAGAGCTGTTTTAAATCCGGTGAACAGGATAGCACAGTGGTCAAGGTTTTGGCGAGAAGATCTCGACTATCACGGTTTAAGAGAGCCCGCAGAAGTAACTTACTTTTTTTATAGACTAGTTACTCACAATTCTCCAGTCAGAAGGTGTTTCTTTCAAGAGGTTACATTTGTTTAGGGTTTGTTCTGATTTTTCTTTGGATTTTCCGTACACTAGGTCGTAAAATGGTATCAGTTCCTGTTTTCGTTTTTCACTATACTGTTCGTATACCGTGAGTCCCATGTCAAAGTCTACAATTCTATTGTATGGTCCGTAAAGAAGATAAAATGGGGAGAATCCAGTTGAAGAGTGGATTGATTGGTTATAAATGAGGATGGCTGTTATCATGAGATTAGAAGGATGGTCACTTAAGTTTTTTAATTTTAAGATTCTTAATTTCTCCAGGATTGTGGAGTGAAGTCTTTCTATGGGGAAATTTGAATTAGAGTTGTTTACAGTAGTAAAATGTAATTCTATTTTGTTCAATTTACAAAATTCTACTAATGTTTTATTTTTAAACTCCTTACCTTCATCACACACTATTTTCTTAGGGATATTATGATGTGCGAAATAGTGTCTGAGTTTGTTTAAGATAGTTAAGCTTGTTTCGTCTTTAACAAGATAGGCTTGTGCGGTGCGTATTTTGAGAATAAATCTATTATAGTAAGGAATTTTGAGCCTTAAAAGGAAAAAGTGTCAAGGTGCAGTACGTCAAAAGGTCTTTTTGGTAACATGGGCCAGACATTTCTAAATCATAAGGATATCTTTCATATTTGGACTTGTTACATAGGTCACAGATATTTATGACACTGGTTATGGTTTCTTTCATCTTTGGCCAGAAATATTTATTCTTTTAATTGTTTAACGTTTCTGTTATCCCATTGTGGTTTTAGTCGTGATATTCCGTTACGATGTTATTTTGTCTGTCTTCGTCGGTTACGTCTTACAGTATTTATTACTGATAAATATTTTGATCGAATTATTAAAGATTTTATAAACTATATCATGGAATGGTTTTGCCCGCGGATTGTGGAAGGTGTAACATCGGCTCTGTGAAATCTTTAGTTAAAGTATGGTTATCTCGGCAAAACGTAGTGATTTTTGGCGTGGTGATTTATTGAGTTATTAACTTACATTTTTTAAAATTAGTAAGCAAATGATTGAGTAAATATAAAGAGCTACAAGCATCGAACTTTTATTGCAGATCCGGTAATAAAACAAGAAACTATTCGTAAATAATCCATGGAACAGCTTGGAGGACTGTACATAACACAGTCCCCAGTTGGANCTAGTCATTATTATTAAAAATATTATTCGAATCGCTTTGGTAACTCATTTTTTGGATTGAGGAACCCAAAAAACATAAGAAGTATAAACATAAGTAAAAAAAAGTAAAAAACATAAGTATCAAATACCTCATTTGATTTTTTGTATTTTTTAAAATCTTTGCTGACTCAAAAGGGGTTAATGACGTCATAAATATCCCATTTTCAATAGGGATTATCGTCTCAACGAGCTTGATTTTTCGGTGCAATTTTCATTTCGATACGTCAATTCGTNTTGTGGTTTTAGTCGTGATATTCCGTTACGATGTTATTTTGTCTGTCTTCGTCGGTTACGTCTTACAGTATTTATTACTGATAAATATTTTGATCGAATTATTAAAGATTTTATAAACTATATCATGGAATGGTTTTGCCCGCGGATTGTAGAAGGTGTAACATCGGCTCTGTGAAATTTTTAGTTAAAGTATGGTTATCTCGGCAAAACGTAGTGATTTTTGGCGTGGTGATTTATTGAGTTATTAACTTACATTTTTTAAAATTAGTAAGCAAATGATTGAGTAAATATAAAGAGCTACAAGCATCGAACTTTTATTGCAGATCCGGTAATAAAACAAGAAACTATTCGTAAATAATCCATGGAACAGCTTGGAGGACTGTACATAACACAGTCCCCAGTTGGAATGTAACAACTTTTATCATTGCGCATCACCGATCCCGCGGACGGTGCAATACTTGGTTGGAACAACCTAATTTTAATTTTTTCTTTATTCTTATTATTTCTTATAATGAGAAACAGAGTGAAACCTGTTACATTTAGCCTAAGTGACAAGAAGAGGTAGATAATCACAGTACAAAACCCTACAAGTGCTCCAAGCAATTAATGACAGCTGGTGCCGCTTCCTAGCGGCAAAATATACTAAACTACAGTTTTATCAATATTTTCTGTTTTCTCACCTGGTAGCTTATCACTGTTATCAATTACTTTTATTAATGTAGCTTTAAGGATCATTAGTAATTTTAATCAATCTTAGCCGTCATCTATAACACCCCCACACTCACACATATATACATATATATGCATGTATTTATGTATGTATATTATATTACATCAACCTTACTTGTAATTTTGATTTAAAGTAAAAAAAAAGCACTTAATCCTACTATCAGAGATTGGATTAATTAATTTTGAGACATATTATAAGTGAATACGAATCGATATAAACTGTAGATTATCGAGAAGCGAGCAGTGTTCAACTAACTATTCCCGCGGAATTACGCCTGATTTTATCTAACATGGTGCATCAAATATGTAAGTAATATTATCTAATTTATCTTAAAATGAGACTAAAATCTATAAAAAAAAAAAAAAAAAAAAAAAAAAAAAAAAAAAAAAAAAAAAAAAAAAAAAAA
>KZ653440.1:26864-44051 GCA_001010745.2 Gerris buenoi
GAGAGAGAGAGAGAGAGAGAGAGAGAGAGAGAGAGAGAGAGAGAGAGAGAGAGAGAGAGAGAGAGAGAGAGAAGGAGAGAGAGAGGGAGAGAGAGAAACCACAATTGTAGACCAGTAATTTTATTATAACAGTTTTTTATAGTAAGTAATATTTAAGATTTCAAACAATACAAATACTATAAAATAGCGTCGTCTTCATAAAATAGCACCGTCTGCTATTGAGTGGCTGTATTTGTGAGCATCAGGAAAATAATCAAAATACATAATATGTATTGAGATATTATACAAGTAAAAATTACTAACTTTAGATTATCGGTAATTTATTATAATTTATACTATTTGAATCAATTAATTGACTGATCATCTAAAAATCTAAGCCCTTGAGTCATTGAACTAACTCCGGTTTAGAAAAGGTCTAAAAGGGTTATCCGAAGCTCTTATAACATAATGCATAGTTTCGGCAGTTTAAATTTTCGTTATTCGTGAAGAAGGGACTTGACAAAGTGAAATATGACAGCCCACCCAGTATAATAAACAACTTTTTATAAAAGAAGTTCCAAAAGAATATATAGATCATCATTCATTCTGCGTGAAAAAGACGGAATATTTTCCCTCTTTTTTATAAAAAGCCGCCAGATATGTGTATAAATTAGGATTAAGCCTAATATTTTAGAACATAATCAGAATGAGTTTTAATTAATAAAATAAAAAATAGACGGACGTCCCTTAGATATCCTTGAAACGATCGAATTGAGACGTAACTCTAAAGATTTAAGTTGTTTAAAAAAAAAATTAAATAAAGAACCAATTAGGATAGAAATCGAAGGACCTCTTAATAATATTTAGAAGATGTAATTAATTATGGTCTTTAATAACTAGTAGTCTTCAAAATTATGTTGTTAGAGACGTCTGATGTGGGACGAAGACAAAGAAGACAAAGTAAAACTAGTTTAAATGATTACAAATTAATTATCTTATCGGGTTGATTTCCTGTTCTAAAAGAAGGTTGATTAAATTAGGAGATGGTAAATATTGTATTAACATAAAATTTGTAGCGAATGATAAATTGATAGGTAATTTTATAAGAAGTTTCTATTTATAATAGAAGCTATTTTGTGGGACCAAATTTAGTCTTATAAGAATAATAATAATTTCGGCGTTACTACTGAATTATGAAGGAGAAAACTTAAACAGTATGGTAGGAGTCAAAAAATTCGTCAAGATAGGTCAATTAAAAAGCTCCCTTGAAGGATATATCTTATGCAACAAAAATCATTAGTTTTCGATTCCCCTTAGATCTCTAGAAATACCTATGCTGAAGAAAAAAATAATCGTTTTTATTTAGAATAACATTATTCTTAGATATTATGATCATCATATATTCATATATATGATGATCATATATTGGACCTTCCTTAAATGTAAATATAAAAATGTCTGTTACAACAATAGAAATAATCAAATACCGTCAAACTCCGCCTTCATTCAGCGTGCCATAAGTGTTCTTTATTTTCCTAAAATCATTTTAATAAATTATTAACTAAATAATAAAGTTTCATTTGTAAAAAAAACTAAAGAGAAGTTTAGTTTTCCGGTGAAATCCGCTTCATCATTCAACATTCAAAGATGCTTCTAGTAGTGGAGACGAAACGTCGGACATCAAACCATACGAGGCGCGGATTTCATAACAAAATCCAAGACATTTATAATGTAACACACAAAAAATAATTTCTAAACTTATAAGCAAGATAGTTAAAATTGTCTAAGAAAAACTTATCAATGTTAAAAAAAAAAACCAAAAAAAACAAAAACCATTAACCCATAACCCACAATACAATTAGTAGGGCAATTGATTAACGACATTGATTGCCTTTTTTCAATTAAAAGAAAATAAACGAAGAAAAGAATTATTGATTTTGCGGAAAGAAAAGGACGATTGATTTTTAGTTTTTATGGTTATTAATGGATTTAAGCGTATTATTATAGCATGGTATTGTGAGAATAGTTTTGAACATTAAATATAGGGTTATTGGGTTTGATTTCCAGTAAAAAGCCCTTTAATATTTATAGCAAAAGTTAATAGGAAAAAAAAAAAAATGCTTTAGGAATAGATTATCAACATTTTCTATTATTCTATATTAATTCGAAAAAATACATGATTTTCTTTGTATGTCGAATCTCCAAATGAGGGGGTCATTATTCCTAAAGCATCCCGCCTTATATAGGATGCAGATTCACGGTAGATGTTTTGGCCCTTCAAAGGGTTAAACTGAACACTAGGAATCTAAGAATAATCAAAAGATTAGAAAGATATTGATTCTGAAAAGGATTAAGTTGAGTCACTTAACTTAAGTTATAGATGATTGGGATAGAAAACTAGGATCTATTATAAAAACGAAGATCTAATGATCTGGGCATTAACAGTTTAGGATGGTAGTTTAAAATGTGATTTAGTAGCGAGACCTTAAAAAAAAATCAAATTGGAAAAAGTTAAAAAGATTTTAAATGGGTTTCCTTGAATTAGGTCAAATTGAGTGGACCTGAAAATTGTGCAGATAATTCGTAAAGTCAAAAGATTAGCAGTTATTGATTTTGAAAAGGATTAAATTGAGACAAAAACCTGGAGATTTTATTAAGTTCTGACAACAACAAGGAAAATAATTGAAAATAAAAGAGATATAATGAGCTGTTAGTAATGAGTTGGAAAGTGAGCTCCACGAAGGAGATAAAAATAGATAAAAATTGGGGCTTTAAAATGAGACTGGACGGTAGGCTAAATTGAGTTGGTCATCTAGTTAGTCGAGTCAATCGATGGTTCGGATGGTTAGATATCGATCTTGGAAAAGATAAAGACACAAATCAAAGGATCTGGTAATAGGTTCAGACACGAATAAAAGAGGTCACGTAATTCTAGACCATTATTTCGAAGAGAACTCTACAAATATATATATATATATTTAATTCCTCCCAAAAAAAGATTTAGGTGAGGACCAAAGGCGGGAAAAATTATATAAGTGATTTTGACGTTTGTTCAAACTAGAATCTGAAAATGTAGTTGGTGGTCCAAAAAAGGACTCTCTTTGAAAACCGAAAAGACAACAACGCTTCTATTTGCATTACACGTTTGACACGTTTAGCCAGGTGCACCGAAGCCCTAGAGACGAGGAAGAGTAGATAAAGAATGGATGAGATGGGTGGAGGGGGCGTGAAGGAATGCCCCGACTTTTGACCGAAAATTATTCAAACATTCTTAAAAGTGTACGAGGGCTGAGGTTCGTTGAACTCGCGGCTCGGATAGAGAGCGGACCATTCATCCCGTCCGCCGTATAAAGCTCAGGCTCTGGGGCCATCCACTTCTATCCCATACTCGGCACCATATTAAATAGCACCTCTTAGCATTATAATACATCCATATGTAAATAAATGGGTGCTATAAACTTGGATACACAGAAGCATGTAAACGATCGACTAGTTTAATCTTCAAATTTACAAGAAAGTAGAATCTAAAATAGAAGAAAAACATTTCTTGGTATCAATAAAACTATTAAAATTCAGATATGATTGATTCACGAGTTTTACATTCATTATTGTCAAATATTGAAATTATTTCAATTAAATTGAAGTATATTTCTAATAAAACAGAAATAATTTAGTTTATTGACTTAAGTGTACAGGATCTAACCTAAAGTCAGTGCTAAATCAAAACCGATGAAACCATAATAGGAAGTAAAATGTCACTCGAACAAAAAAAAAAAAAAAAAAATGCGGTGTTGCGGGACACCTGGTCGGAACGAAGTTCTTTGATTAAATATAAATTATAAAATCACACTGTTAAGTATAAGATGCTAACTATATATGGTACTACATACATTAGAAAAAAAGTTAATCATGATGAATTGATAGTTTAAGAGTATGCTTGTAATAGCGAGAGTCCCTAACCCATTTACGTCCCGGATTATACTCCATTAAAAGTATTATACAATATATCCCCTTTACAACACAAAAACTTTTGCTTGTATCAGGTTTAAATGTTACATGCCAGTTTCAATTGTACGTTAGACGACGTGTGTGCAAATTTTATTAAAAAAGTTAGTTGGAACGTGAGATGTCGGTAAAAACATTGTTTTCTCTATTTTAAACGTTTTGGTAAGCGATCTTTAACACTTTATAGCGGTGTCGGTGTTTGTTTACTAAAAAAAAAAAAAAAAAAAATTGTCTTTTAAAAATTGTATTTGTCTCATTTAATAGATTAAGTTAGATTTTTTTCCGTCCTAAAATTAAAATTTTACATTTTTTATTAAGATAACGTTTACGCGAGGGTTGTGCGCGAACGCTTTTTTGTCCAAAAAACTCGTCCTGGGTATTGGTAAAATTGTCATATCTACCGTATTTCAACTAAATCGGTCATCATTTACTCAAGTTATCGTCACCGGTCAATTTCTTGATGGTTGGGTATGTGACGGTGTTTGTTAGTTTTTTTTTTTTCTGTTTCACTCCCGGGCTCCAGATACAGCGTCTGTTCCATAAGGAACTTCGTGCCAAAAAAAAAAAAAAAAAAAAAAAAAAAAAAAAAAAAAAAAAAAAAAANACTTAAAAAAAAAAAAAAAAAAAAAAAAAAAAAAAAATCCAATAGTTCTTAAGAACTTGGGAATTGATCTAATTCTCGTATTCGGGGACAGATCTAGACTCCCCATCGCCCAGGGCATGAATGCTGGTGAAAAAAATGCTATTAAGCAAAAGTTGTCAGTTGAGTTTATGCTTTAAAAATTTACTCATTTGAGCAAATTTCTTGACCAGAAAAACCTACCCCAAAGTAAGCGACTACCTTCGTTAACGAAGGAAAAATCGCGCTGCAAAACAGAAAGTTTTGATATTTTGCATAGTTATTTATTGGTGCATTTTTTTTGTTAAGATCATTGTTCGATAATTTCGTTTTTGGTGATTTTTTTTTTTTTTTTTTTTTTTCGATTTTACAATTTTACTCATTAGTATGCAACTTTCAAAAACTTGAAGAGACACATACATCTTTTCAGTTGTCTGTATTTCAAAAAGTGCACATTATTAAAACTTTTTTTTTTAATTCCAACTTTATTGAACCTATAAAAATGCTTTTGTATATTACTTAAGCAACAAAATTTAAATTTAACCAGTTTATTCAAAAGCAAAAATTCTATACATGGTTTTAAAGGAACATTTTTTAAGCTTTTCGGTGATGATTTTTATATATTTAAAGAAATTGTCGTTTTAAACACATAAATTATAAAAATTAATAACATTGTGTCACGTAATAATGTAAATAATAATTGCAATATAATGTACAGACTGACTTAATCAGAAAGAATATTTTCTTAAGTGCAATTTATGTCCATTACAAGTTTTTCGAAATTTGCATATTTATTATATAAAATAGCAAAAACGTTTTTAAACCACCGAGGTAGGTTCATGGGAAAACCATGAATAATGCAAACATCTCGAATACCATTAGATTTATCATGAAATGTGAAAGGTCCTTTTTTGTAGACAATTTTATGGGCTTTAATTTTCTATAATTAACTCTTTTGGTAACATTGTAATCCTTTTCGAGATACTTGCGCAAAACTGAACTAATGTTAATTTACATTAAATTTACGTTTCAGAGAATTATTTATTATTACATATTTTGTTATGGATCGAGTGTCTAAGAGCGAAGCGAGCGAATATCGTAGCTCGCCCTTCGTTTAAGATATTCATTCAATTGAGCCAAAGAAGATAAAGCAATAATACCTGCAATTTTTTATTTAATTATTTTCTTGTAAAAATAAAACTTGAAATATGTTTTTAAACACTGTTTTAAGATTATGCATAGTTGTTTAAAAGATATAAATTTAATCTTAAATGTTCGAAATGTGTAAGAGAAAAAATAATAATTTTAATAATGATACAAATATTGGGGTTAGGTATTTTCATGTCATTACTATTCAAATGGTAATAATAGAGAAGAGTTTACTATGGTTTGATTATGGAAGTTCAGCAACCTGGTCGCTGAACCTTCTAGTTAGTTTCGGTAGCGATGTTAATAAGGCTTTAAGGTCACTATACCCCGGTAAACCTAAAGTGCAAGAGTTTCGCCCCGACTTGGAGCCGGAGCGCGAGGGAGGCCTATCCAAGATCGAGCTAATCGGAAAAAGAAGACTCGCCGATAATTGGCCTAATGGATATTCGGCTTCGTTTGAAGGCCTGCCAAGATAGAAGAGCCTTCTTGTTCCTCCTCTCATTTCTACCCATTATAATTAGAGCTTCTAGAGAAGATAGTCCGTCCAATACAACATTCAATTAGTTGTTCATTGCTGGAGAAACTGTTTTCAACGCATCTTCCTATTCTTAAGTCGGACTCTATCCACCTCGGTATTTTTTTATTACCAGATCGACTACTTTTAATCCCTCTTACACAGTCGAAAACCTCTACATTATCCGCTTAATAACCGTCAGGAAAACAGTCGCGATTGTTTTGCCTACCTCCTCTAGTCTAGTCTCCTTAATTTTTCCGTCTTTCGTTACGAGGACGAAAATTGAAATGCTTTTCACTCAATTACCCCGATCAAACCCCCGAATCAAAGAGGATAATTGTACGAAAACGAATCCACCAAGGCAATTTATACCTCTTTTGAGCGATTCGGGTTCGAGGAAGTCGCCTTGAATCAACACGGGACCATTATTTTCTTGTTTATATCTCTTTGATTGGTCTTACTTAATACCCCTGTCTCTCCTCGTCCTAAGTACATACTGAAAAACATATTTTTATTACCCGACATAAATTTCAATATACATATTTATATTTTAATGACATAAACTAACAGAAGAAGATAAACGAGCCTGCTACCAATTACAAAGTTTAAGGCTACGATTAAAAAAACCTTTTATCTTTTTTCGGTATCTGAGGAATTTTAAAATCGGGAAAACCCACACAATACACCCTCAATAAAATTTGTTGGTAGGTATTCTATCTTTCAAACTTAACAAATGTAAAAAGAATAAAACTTAGTCTCCACGCGTCTGCAAAGACGACAAACAACTGACATAAAAAAAAGAAAAAAAAAAAGACTCAAGGGACTAATTTTGAAACGTGTATCCATCGAATTTTCGCACTATCACAATACATTCTCTTTAATTGATAAAGTAAATAAAAACATAAAAGTATAGTACTCATAGAAACAGAATATTATTAATATTATAAATTGACAATAAATGGATTAGAACAACTAAAAGATAAAATTAATAAAAATGTTTTCAAAACAAATTTAATAAAATGATAATGAAAACGTGACGGGATATCAAAATTGAATAAAAGCTTGGTAGCGCAAGTAAAAATAAGTATTTCTATAATTCGAGAAAATATTATTTATGAAAAAGATAGAAATAATAATAGTATAGATTGCTGAGAACGATCTAAGCCTAGATCTGTTAGGTTAGATTAATCGAGAAGTTTGATTGGATTCTGAGCAAGAATGTAGAGATAAGAATAACATTAATACATTCTTATAATCTTACTATCTTGCGATAGTAAAAGATAGTAGGATTATAAACTTATAATAATATTATCCTTATCTCTGCATTCTTACGCTGGATCCAATCAAACTTCTCAATTAATCTATCCTAACACAGATCTAAGCGTACATCGTTCTCAGCAATCTATACTACTATTTATCTCATAGTTAACTACTAGACGCCTCTAATTTTTATTAATTAAATTTCAAGAAATATTTTACATCAATCAGGCGATTTTTCTTGATGTCCCAGAAAAAAACAACTTAACACTGAAACTAATTAGAAACGTTTAGACCTATACTTAAATAAATTTAATACTGGAAAAATAAATTAATCAAAATATCAGGTAAAATTTTGTTGCATTAAAATTAAGATTAAAGCATATATATTAAAGGAACAGTTTAATTATAGTTCTACTATTATTGATTAATTAATGCTATTCCGTCTTAAATTTATAAAATAATAATTTTTCAATATTATACACAAATTTACATTATTTTGGCAGTGAATAATTGTTATTCTAAAGAACAAAGTCCTTAAAGATATTTAAAATTATTTAAAATTACAACTTTCATATTTTTCACAATAAATAATAAGTAATAAATTGGTCTAGTATGTGCTTTCAGCACACACTAAGGAGTCCGTAGGCAATTTAACAAATAGGACGACTGTCTTAACCAGTATAATCTTCCAAGCTGAATCAAGAAGGCGGCATGGCATTCAAAAATTTGTTTCAGCTATAAATCTTTTAAACTATTTATTATAATAAAGCCATTCTTTTTTTTGTAATGGATTTTCACTGTACAAACGAAATAATACTACTCTGAAATGCCTAACCTAATCCGTTGCTAAGATAGTAGATTTTTAAGATTATTTCTTAGGGGGGGGGGGGGGACAACTTTTTTCAACAAAATATGCTACGAATAAAAAATTCCACACGAATACAAAACAGTTTTTTGTTTTTTAGGGTCCGTATAGGCAAAACCAAGGACACTTATATTTTAAGGCCGAACCAGCTCTGTTGGTCGTAGGTCCAATAGTTATCAAGATTCAGCCCTCCAAAAATTAACAATACTTTCTAAAAAAGTGAAATTTTAACATTTTAACAACTTTTGACCCCGAAATGGGGGAAAATGATTATTTAACGGGTAAATTCATAGGCAGAGTTGTAGTAGCAAATCAAATTAGCTATAATTTAAGCACAGAACGACGTCTATATAATACTTTCCTCACAATGGTTAAAAATCAAAAAAATGTAAAAACTGATTTTTCCACAAATTTGTCCTATTCAAGTTCTCACAACGGTTTGAGAGGGTTTTTTACTACAGCACCCGTGAAATTTTTCAAATGTTTCTTCCGTTAGTTGGATGATTTTATTAAAAAAGAAATAATTTTTGAACAAAAATTCATTTAATTTTTTCAAAAGTGTGGGTTTACTTCCTTAAGAACGATACTTACTGCACAAGGTGATATGGCATCGTAACGACTCTTTTAGGGGAATTGTCACAGGGAACATAAGCTACACCTTAAATCGGTTCGGATGAAAAGTTGATGTGGTCTTCGATGTATATGATACTGTACAGTGTACAGTACCACAAAGTCGTCTTTGAAGGAACAACTATCATAAAATGAAAATACCCCAGGAGAAGCTAATGGCCTAACTAAGCAAAAATGATTTTGGACTTCGAAGATGGGATGTGATAAAGTTAGACCTTAAGTGATTTGGAAAGTCGAAATTTTGGAAAAGGCTTCTAATTAAGGATGTAAGGTTTTCCAGTTCTTACAAAAGATAAAAAATGGAGATAGTTGAGGCCAGCCCGAGCTACAGTTCTTAAAATTTAAACTTTAACAAATAAATCATTTTGGATTCCCCAAGCTAAGGTAGCTAGAAGTTGGTGACCAAAGGATCAGTAAGTGGCGAATAAAATCTAACAGAACTAATTCATATGTCCGAAAATGAATAGAACACAAAATAGGAAAATTAATACAATTAATTAATAGAAACACAAAACCATTAATTTGTTCTGCTGAAATATAAAAAGTTGTGTTTTGGACACACAAATTTTTTCTTTGATCTTAATTATAAAAGTGCAATTGCCACAAGAGAAATATTAAGAGTAATTATTTTGCCCATTCATTTCAAGTCATCACACTAAAGGAATCTCTTAAACAAAAAAAACTCCTTTAAAATGATTGCCAAATTTTCCAACAGACTGAACTTTGTTATTTGTTACTTGTTAACGAGACCCTCAAGGCACTATTAAATTTTGACACTGAGTCTTCAAATATTTTTACCGTCTTCATTTTAGAAAAATATTTGGTTATATATTATATATTTTAAATCTTTCAGTATAACAGAATATAAAAATAATTTTAAGGGTTAAGTACCTCAAGACACTAGAAATAATGTACCTACGGTTAACAAACGCTGTCCTCTGACATGCTTAAAAGCGACAAGTTCATTACAATGGGAATAAAGAAGGACATCTTTACACTAAAAGTGTCAAAAAAAAAAAAAAAAATCCGATAATGCTGTACTAAAGTTTCTGATATACCTTATTAACTAACATTAAGTTTTATTAGGAAGTTGTAGTTTTTACGGCTTAATTGGTTAAATTTAATAATTATCAAAATTAGAACGTAAAAAGATTATAATATGTAATCTACAAATGCACGTGAATATACATATAAAAAAAACATGTTTTTATCCCTATCCCCATATTACAACTTATTAGGTATGTATAATTATATAAATTATAATAAATAAACATAAGTAATAAAGCGCTGTAAAATTCTTTAAACACAATTATGTAATTAATTATTATTTTAAAAAATCACAGGGAAGTACTTGCCCCAAGTACTTTTTAGGGTTTTGTAGATGAGTAAGCATACCCATTATGTAATTATGATTTCTGGTCTTCGATCTCAAGAGTCCGGGTTCGATTCCCCGGGGGGTCACAATGTTTTTTATCAGTAATAAACCAATAAGGAATGCAAACTTTAAAAAAGCAAATATATATTTGTGTCCTACTCTTCAGCAGCTTTCATTTGATACCCAACTCAAAATTTTAAAAAAATAAAATTTTGGGCGCACTTCACTATTTCGCGCCCAAAATTGACAATTTTTAAAAATTTGGGATCAACTCCCGGAATTTTCATCGCCCAACAATAAGGCATTAGCATGAATTATTTCGAAATTTTAGCACCAGCCAATCTATAGTGGTTGGGGGGGGGAAATTTTTTTTTGGGTATATTTTGATTTTTTTCCCCTATAAGGAATGCAAAATTTAAAAAAGCATATATATATTTGTGTTCTACTCTTCAGCAGCTTTCATTTGATACCCCACTCAAAAATTTAAAAAAATGTAAATTTTTGAGTTTACCACATTTTTTTGAATTGCGCATGCGCAAATCTAATTATGGACTTCTGTATATTTTTCCTCTGGTTGGGTCAAAAAGTTGCACCAGGGTTCCAAATTTCAGCACTTTCGCTTGAACGGTTCGGGCCCTATGAACCAAAGAGCGACGGACAGACGGACACATCACCCTTGGCATAAGGGTTTTGAGAAGTATCTACAAAACCCTAAAAAGATATCTTAACAAACAATTAACAACAATTTATCTTTGAATATTAATATTAGTAAAGCTTACCACACACCTGTCCATATTCTAAATCTGCATGACATGTTGTCTCTATAAAATCACGTGAAAGACTGAAATACTGAGACTTAAAACTAATCTTCAGAAACAAAATACTAGATAGGGGGGTAAAATGAGAAAGAAAACAATACCCTTAACTAGACACCCTCTCAACTACTACTACAGTTTTATAGAATATTCTAGGAATCAAAGAATAAAAAAACAGGTTCAAGACCAAACAACCAAAACAAACAAGATGGCCGTTAGACATAAAGATAGAAGGGAAGGAGTAACTTTCTAAGAAATTAAAAAAGCTTCCGGTATAGTCTGAATTAATAAAAAAAAACATTTAAAAACATTTATATTTATATTCTTCTTTATTACAATATGTACTAATTCAATCTACCAATATTCCTTTAATTTATCTAAATTTTAATTATTTATTTAAATAACTAATATCTAATTCTACTATCTTTAGTGTTATATAAATAGATGAGAATGGTTTGTTTATTTTAATGTTGACGCTAAACTCCATAACTACTGGAACTATTTGTATGAAACATTCAAAAAAATTTATTCATTAGTTATCAGTATAACTTCTTAAGGTAACTTAAATTAAAAAAATATAAGTAGTGATGCGGGGTGTCACACATATTTTCCTTAATAAATGTTAACTTATAAATACAACAAACTAGACAGCTGATAAAATAAATACAGCTACTACTTAATACTTAATACTAATACTAACTATGTAGTATTATTAAATGTTTCAAAATACATTGCGATAAAGGGACATTATTATCACACTCATGAACCTATAAAATTTGATAAACCTAACCTTTAAAAAGGAAGTGGCAAAATATATTCTATGAATCGAAATTTGTGGGCATTTTTACCGTAATCTAAAGTTTTGCCCAACCTTGCTACATTATTGTAATAATTACATTATTACATCTAAGTATAAATGATTCAGTTTAAACAAAACAGTAGAAAGAATCAAATATGTACCTTTAAACTCAGCTAGGTCCTTTTAGTCCAGTAAATAAAAGGCGAAACCTCATAATTTTAAAGTACAGCACCAATTTTCATGAAAATTTGTATGAAGGTTCTATTGACCCTCTAATTCAAAGTTGACCCTATGCCGGGGGTTGCTTTTACGTAGGGGGTGAACCCCCCCCCCTTTTTGAGGTAAAAAATTTTTCATTAAAAATAAGTCCGGAAATGGATAGATTGACTAATTCTAAGCAATTTTTGTTCTATAAAGTTTTTTCTGAAATTTGATACTTTTCGACTTATTCGCGATTGAAAGTGTCCATTTTTCAGTCGAAAAAAACACGTTTTCAGACGGTTTTTCGCAAATAGCTCAAAAAGTATGCATTTTATCAAAAAAAATATTCTTATGAAAAATGTAGCTTATAAAAAAACAAATAAGATGGTGTATTTATGAAGTCTTTAGGCCCAATAGATACGAAGTAATAGCTTGTCGAATGTTGACACTTATTCGCATTAGGAGAAAATTAAAAGTTTTAACGCGGAATAACAAAAAAACTATGCATTTTATGGGGAAATTACTTCATACCTTTTTTAAAGTACTTGAAATAACCTTTATTTTCGTTTTTTTTAAAAGACCCTAGCATCAAATCTAAGCGAGTTATGAGGAAAATAAAATGGTTTTCTTTTCGTTTTTCAAGAAAAAAAAATGAAAATCACCCCCTAATAACCACCCCTATTAAAAATAATCGTTACCACTTTGCAATTTACTTGGTTTGTATACTTGCAACATGTTCAAGAAGTTTCACCGGTTTAAATTGCTTAGTTTTAGAAAATTTCAGCTTTCAGTGAAACGTGAATTTTTGCAATTTTGAAAAAAATTGCATTTTTTTAAAAATAATTCAAAAACTATTAATGATATGCAAAAAATTTTAAATACAAAAATGTAGACTATGCTTTTCTAAACATTTTGCTTCTTTTTTTTTTTTTTAGCATAAAAATTGAGTTAGATATAGTCATTTAAATCTCGCTGAGTTTGTAAAAAGAAGCTTTTTTCACCCCTTTTAAGTCACACCCTTTCAAAAATAAGGGTTGAAAAAAAGTAATTTTTGCATGGTCGTTTAGCCCTTCAAAAATCCTTCAAAATCATTTTTTGAACAACGAGGTAGCTCAAAAACTAAGCGAATTATGAATAAAAAACTGATCATTGTACACTTGCAGGTATCTGAAAACGTGTTTTTTTCGACTGAAAAATGGACACTTTCAATCGCGAATAAGTCGAAAAGTATCAAATTTCAGAAAAAACTTTATAGAACAAAAATTGCTTAGAATTAGTCAATCTATCCATTTCCGGACTTATTTTTAATGAAAAATTTTTTACCTCAAAAAGGGGGGGGGTTCACCCCCTACGTAAAAGCAACCCCCGGCATAGGGTCAACTTTGAATTAGAGGGTCAATAGAACCTTCATACAAATTTTCATGAAAATTGGTGCTGTACTTTAAAATTATGAGGTTTCGCCTTATTTTTCTCTTCATTGACTGGACTATTTTTCATTTGTCGTAAGTAGTCTTCATATTTATTTCCTTATATTCTTCAAAACTTTTCATAAAGGATAATAAAAACTAACTTTGAAAAATATTATGAAAAATAATAATATTGAAAATAACTTGAAAAAAAATAATCAATATTATGCTAAATAACATTCAATTTATAACTAAAGGAAATGTTTTACATTGACAAAAAATAATGTTAAAGATAACCTTCACTCAATTTGTACTTTAAACGTATCACTATTAAAAGAGACGATTTAATTAGTTAAACAATATACATATTTACAAAGTCTTAATTGACGATTTAGAATACTTTAATCCAATTAAAAAGTAAATTAAAAATATATAAAAATTAACGGGTATTAATTTATAAAAAGAAGCGTAAAAAAACAGTATAATGGCCGATGGAATAAAACAGTTGTACGAAGTCGATAACGGACTACCAACAGAGCAAACATAAATTACTCTAAAATTAACAATAGTTAATTTTATTTTCATGATAATATGATTATAAATAAAAATGATAATAAACGGAAAATAATATAGCATTATTTTAAATAAAACGTAAATATAAATATTTAGATCATTTTACTTCAACCGATTAGAAACAACTAACAATGTTGTCTTATGTTTATGTTATTGGAATAACCTTTTTGCACTGTTATAAGAAGAAAAAAAAAACCTTTTTTTTTTTTTTTTTTAGTTGTGAAGAAACGTAGTTTAATATAAACCAAACCTATTAAATTATATTATTTCTTTCTCCAAGAAACCTTTGAAGTATTTTACAAAGNTTTTTTTTTTTTTTTTTTAGATTATTTAAAATAAATAAATTTATAAAGCTAAAATTTTAAATTGTATTATCTTATATATTATTCTAAAGTATTAAATTATACAAAATATTTGTCAAATTATCTTTCATACTTTAGTTTTACGTTCCCTCATTCGAAATATAAAAAAAGGTATTGTGATGGCCTGAAAAGAAAATTAAGTTTACCTTAAATTAGATATTTTGATGGAGTTGGTTGTTTTGGACTCCTGCATCCAAAAAAGTGGTTTCTAAAAACCACCTTTTGGTCTGTCGCCTGTACTGGGTCGATTTTAATGACATTTTGGAATACGGTTTAGAAAAATCATCCTCCAAGGACGAATTATTGAGTTCTACATTTGTAGGCTCATTCTCATATTAACGTAGGTCATATCTCATATTGAAATGGTAGGTGATATTTTTCCCATTGTTAGTCCCATATAAATTAATAATTTTTTCATATGGAAAAATTCAAAACACTTTTGACAGATTTAAAAGGAGGAGGGGATTAAATAAATTAGTCAATAATAGGTTGTACAAGTACATATTATATCATTAAATTACCCGATAGGACGCCACACATGTTAGCGGCCTTTACACTAGGGAGTTTTCCTGCCGGAAAGAGCACAAGCACAAATCTGAAATCAAGAGTTTTAGTCTAAAAGGCGGCACTGGAGTGCATACACAGTATTACCATGCTTAAGTCTCTGCTTAGTCTAAAGGCGAGCTTTGCCACATGCCTCCCGTGTTCTTTAAATTTACTCCCAAGGTGTCGCAAAAAAAACTGTGGCGCGCCCCTTAAAACTGTTCGTCTGATGACTACTCTAACGCTCTGAGGACTGCGTTCGGGATTTCCTCTTCCTCACATGCGTTCTTTCAGTCGCGCCAACACGGGGTCACGCTTTCGTCTGGGTGAAGCACGAAATCACTTTTTTAGCTATCAAATCTTCCCACACGGTTACTTGCAATCCTTCATGATTCAAGCACACAGGAAAGAACGTATGAGTAAATGCCACTATTACTAGACTATTTTACTTTTGACTTATTGATACAGATACAAAATATATCAGAACAAAAATACATGCAATACGGAGGAATATAATTATTTAGAAGTACTGACTTGAACATTATCATTGAAGTAAAGGTAATTAAATCAATTAAGTAAGGTATAATAATTTTCTGTAATAGAGTAATTAAAAAGATCAACATAAAACAAGATAAATTATTATGCTCCGAAAAGCGCTGAACAAAATTATAATTTATTATAAAAATAAATAACTTCTTCCTTGTATGATAACTATCATACAATTATTATAATTATTTTTCAAGAATTTTCTTAACATTTAATTTTTGTTAAAAAAGTTGTTTTATTTAAAAATGCCTGTTCTATCTTTTTGAGCCTCAAGTAATAATGCTTGGCCGTCGAAAAACTTATTTTAAAATAAAACTAATAACCGTGCACTTTTGATTGTGATAGATAGATCAATATTAGATAGCACATATTATTAGCAGTGTGGATGGAACAACAAAGAAACGATAACACGAACATTTACGAACAAGCACAAGCGAAGCAGTGTGGATGGAACAACAAACATACAATAACACGAACATTTACGAACGAGTACAGACGAAGCAGTGATAAACCAACAATAACAATCTCAACCAATCTGTTCGGATACAACAGCGAACACAAAAGATCTCAAACTAACGTGCAGGCCCAAGCACAGAAGTAGTACGAATGCAGAAACAATCACGAGCTTGAACAAATTAAAAATTAGATATTTAGTGTCAAAGCAGTTTTTTTAAGACAACTTCCATATCGAAATATCGAGAAAATAGACTTTTGATTATTGATAAGGAAAAGTATGTTGAAAAACAATGCAAGGCTTAGCCCCAGCGTCATGAAGACACACCATTGTCAAACTCTCCGATATAGATGTCATAAAAATACTTACTTATTCGCTTTCTCTTCTACCTCTCGGTGTAGAGAATTTACACAAAGATTTCCAGCCACTTCTGTCCTGTAATTTGGTCACAGCTTGATTCCTTTCTCCCTGAAGATGTTGGAGAGGTTATCTTTCCAGCTCTTCTTCTTCCTCTGGGACGTCGGCCGTCAATGCGTACCTTCAGAGCTTGTCGAGGGAAACGCTCCTCTCACATTCATTGCACATGCCCAAACCATCTTAGTCTATTTACATTGACTACCTGAATTATAGGTGTGGTCCCAAGGTTACCTCTTATTACTTCATTACCCATAAATACAAATATTTAAAAGCACTTAATATTTTTATTTATAAAATATACAGATTTTTGAGGTTAACCAGAAATATAAAGATATCTGTTTAGGATGTGAACTGCATTTTTAAAAATTCTTGTAAATCAATGGACATAACACAATGTTTAAGTATAGAAATAAGTGTTTGACTACAATGTAATTGTTGTAGGTATTTGAAAGTGATTCGAGTCGAGTCGAAATATAGCAGTCTGGGATAAGAGAATCTTTCTTTTTATATATTTCAAAAGACCCACAATCTTCGGTAATATGAAATTTTAAGAATTACCCCATTCATCTATCCACGATTCACCTAGTTTTTACAAAAAAAAATAGCAAACTCAAGTGCTAAGAAAATTTTTAAAGTGCGTTTTTTTAAAAAATAATATATATATATAAATATATA
>KZ653440.1:58947-74051 GCA_001010745.2 Gerris buenoi
TTCAGATTTATACCTTCCTGTGGTTGGTCACTATGTCCGTGCCGAATTTTGTGCGGATCAGCACAGCTGTTCAGGAGAAAACTTTTGTACTCCGTACCCCGTACCCCTGTGTACCAATTTGGACCATTTCAAATTTATACCTTCCTGTGGTTGGTCACTATGATCGTGCCGAATTTTGTGAGGATCGGCTCAGCTGTTCAGGAAAAAACTTTTGTACTCCGTACCCCGTACCCCTGTGTACCGATATGGACCATTTCAGATTTATACCTTCTTGTGGTTGGTCACTATGTCCGTGCCAAATTTTGTGCAGATCGGTTCAGCCGTTCAGGAGGAGTATTAATCATAAAAAATGCAAAGTGTAGTATAAGAGCTTCGCTTCGCTCAGCTCAACTAATAAATAAACAAAAAATATTCTTAATCTGGTGTTTTTATATAATAAGAGGTACAAAATTGACAAAAGTAAATGAAAACAAGTTCAAAATTGATAATTTTGAAATAAAAACCCATGAAAAGAATACAGTATAAATATTGCGAATATTTTAAATATGTGTTTTATTGAATTAAATCTGGCGGACTCTCACCTACTAAATTAATGTATTCGTTCTCCCTTTTAAGATTTTCTGTAAAACAGTTCAATGTGATATTTTCTGCAATCATCTTAAAACGTGTAACTCTATCGAAATCCCAAAAATTAAAACTTTTGAACAGAATAATTTTATATAATTTTGATAAAGATTTTCTCTTTGTTTGGCCTGTAGGGTTTTAATTAAAAAGTTTTTATAAAATAAATACAAAACTTCTTCTTTTTTTAAATTCTGGCTATATTTCGCCCTTCCACGTTGGGGCTTCTTCAGGCTATAACATTTAGAAATTTTTAACAAATTAATAGTTTATAAATATTTAACATTATAAAAACATTTTAATTAAAACCCTATAGGCCAAACAAAGAGAAAATCTTTATCAAAATTATACATATATATAAGGGTTCAAAAACACACATTACAGAAGAATAATTTTAGTCTATATAACATCTAAATGAGAAAATAAATTCTAACAACTCTAAAATGCCTCGTTATGGCTCATTAGTAAATCTTGTATGAATAACATAAAATTGGTTGCATATTTTTATTAAACGCTATAATCCTTAACTAATACTCCTATTATAATGCAATAGCAAACATTTTACAAAGAAGTTGTTTTTTCAATCAATAAATGAAAAATCGATTTTTGAAGAAAGTTGGCTTTCAGAAGAAAATTGATTATCAATATCCTGGTGGTGCAGAAAATTAACAAATCTGACGAACCACTGGCTGAAGGACACACAGATTACGACTAGCGCAGTCATTGCAAAAAATCATTTTTAGAAAGGATAAATTATTATTTAGTATAGAAATGATTCATAGAGGTTCTAGATTGCCCATGGCATAGGGGTTATTATTATAAACCAAAGTTTTAGGAATGGTACGTTTCAACTTACGTACAATTTCACCTGTTAGTGAGACCATTCGAACATACTAGCTTACATGGATGTATAAACCACATTTGAGGAAGAGGTGGGTTCCTCTAGTCTCTAGTCCTATTCCTATCCCATGAAGCTGCCCCTGAATTACAATAATGTATATATGAATATGAAGAGGTGATCCGAGAAATAGCAGAACACATTAAATTATCTTATTGTATTTATTTTAAAATTCCTATGACATTACAGTGAATTTAATTTCCGAAATGAATAGTCGTTAATTTATTTAACAGAAAATTGAAATTATGATTAATGAAATAATTGTTCAATATAAGTTTCCGTACACATAAATTTTATTGGCGTTGGTGCTGAAAGTGCAGTAGTGCAGTCTTCAAAAAAATGAAGCCTTAATAATTATGATACCGCCTATTTCTTTCGATCAATTACTTATTATTATAGTTTATCATATTAATTGAGACAGATTTTAACATACATTCTTGCAGGCCTGTATTATTAAGTTGGTGTACTCTCTACTTAGTTTTTACTCAACTGTAATTTCATGTGCTAATGATAGTAATTACACGGAGGCACCTCAGGCATAAAATAGAGAAATAATCTGATACATTTTATAACTTCATGTTAAACTAACTTGATAATCTTAAAAAAAGCAAAGAATCATATTTTATGTTACCCATAAACACACACACACACACACATACATACATACATACATATATACATACACGAAAAAAGTTAAGGCCGGATTCGGTTTTCGGGATGTATAAAACGAAAAAGTATCCAANATAAAAAAATAAAAAAAATCTCGTAAACTGTTCCGTCAGATCCTATTGAGACCGATATAAAATGGAATATATATATGTGTATATATATATATATATATATATATAAGATATTTTTACATAAATTCATTCGCGATCTTAGTTTAACGAGCTATGCTAGAAATTGAAGCTTGTGAGGGCCTTAACTAGAAGACGATAAGTTAAATATTAAAATAATGGCGCATTCAGTGGCTCGCACATTTGCACATGCATCATTTAACAGTTTTTAGATAAGATCATCTACATAACATATGACAGTATCTAAAACCTTTCTCATTAAAAATCCCTTTGTTTTTATTTGAAATTTATCATAATTATTAAATGGATATATTTTGTTTTATTTAGAAGAAATGTATTTACCTCATGCATTGTCCAACCACCATGATCTCAACCCGGTTTAATAACCGTCAAATTTAATTTAACTAGTTAACTAGTTATTTGTTAAAAATGTTCCATATCTTCTACTTTTGGGTCATATCTTCTACTTTTGGGTTCATATCTTCTACTTTTGGGTCCATATCTTCTACTTTTGGGTCCATATCTTCAACTTTTAGGTCCATATCTTCTACTTTTGGGTCCATATCTTCAACTTTTGGGTCCATATCTTCTACTTTTGGGTTCATATCTTCTATTTTTGGGTCCATGTCTTCTACTTTTGGGTCCATATCTTCTACTTTGAGGTCCATATCTTCTACTTTTGACACATGTATCACGGGAAATGCATCAATGTTAACTAAACAACTGCAAGTTATTAATGAATATTTTACTACAATATATTAAAACCCAGTTTAACCTTATATATATATGTATGTATAGTAAAACAGACCTAAATATATTAATTTTGGTCAATAGAAAACTATAAATTTTTAAAAGAAGAAGTAAGATATACCAGAGCATGAACATAAACAGAAAATTTCAGATAAATCTAAATCAATTTCAGACACATATAAAAAAAATATTTATTTTATATTGTACTTTATTGTGTTTTTTTTTTGGTATTAGCAATACATTTTATTTTTGGCTTGACAGATAAAACATAAATGGTCCCTCTTTGTACATATATGCCTTTACTAAAACGCTAATATCTCGAAATCTCAACACTCAGAAAGGAAAACATACCGGCAGATAAATGTTGCTGTTTTACACACTAAGTCAAACCTTCTCTTTAATTCTTCCAAAGTGAAACAAGGAACTAGTTTTTAGCTACCCAATTATTACTGCACGCTATTTCAGAGCAATGCAATTTTCAGCTCTGCTAAGAATTAAAAAAAGGAGGAATAAAATAAAAGAAGCTATTGAAAGACTTTAAGAGGCCGTAAGCCGAAGAAAGAAGGTACTTAATTGCAGTGTCTGAGGCTTGATATTGCTTGGGAATACCATAGGTAACTCTTCTCTCGTCTTCATTCTCCTTTATGAATATGAGAAGAATGGATCTGATTACAGATTACTCAGGGTTTTAAGTAATCAAGTAATTTGAAGCAGGGAGTCTGCAGTGTAATTTGTTAGACATGTTCATATATGAGATAGATGCGTGAGGTCTAGACCTTTCGTTATTTTAACCGACCGTTTTTAGGCGTCACGGTTATTTAAATTTTATCGGTTATATTTAGAGTTTCTTTTTTTTACAAGTAATGATTGTACCGATAATCTTATAGGAATCCTAATGCAGAATGTAGGTTATTTGGACTTGCTATAAACACAATTTACAATGTGCTGCTGCCGTGTACTTGCGTCTTAATCCTGCAGCATTTTAATCAGTATCAAGACTGAATGGTGTAAAAACTTATGGTTCGGATTCGAAACGGTGACAAGACCGACTGTTTGGATTCGGAACAATGACTAGCCTAAAGGCTTGGATTTGGGCCGGCACCTAACTATAGACTGGCTTTCAATCCATGCGACATAACGAGACATTCTCCAAAATACTAGAAATCAACTCAACATTTATCAGAACATTGTCAAAATTACACAAATCACTTTTATCGAAAAGTGCCTATTCCATTCTAATGTATACCAAATAGAAAGAAGACAGCAAGGATGATATAAAAACTGAAGTCATGTTAGTCTGATGACCCTCAGTCAGAAAAGTATTTGCAAAAGTTTTTTAGGGCAGAATGATAGCTAATATTTTCGAAAACTCATCATAGGAACAAGCGGGGTTCAGAAGAGGTTTTATTGCGGTCGACAACTTACATATCACACAGCAACTTATGGAAAAAAGCCAAAGTGTATCAGAAAATATTTTACATGACATAAAATTCTACTCTAAAGCTTTTGATTCTTTGAGCCATGGTTTTCTTTGTAAAGCACTTGAAGTGCAAGGAGTTGATTACCATATAATCAAGGTTCTAATTTAATGCTACAGCACTAGTAGAAAAAGATTAGAAGGGCTAAGAAGAAATGCTTGAACTGGGATAAGAAAGGATTTAGCAAAAACGGGGCTAAACTAAACAACTTAGATTTGCGAATGATGTTGTTGTTAACGTTTTAAAGAATCAATGCCATGCAACAGGAACTAAATGAAGCAAGCCAGCTAACTGGATTAATTATACTGTAGCGGTTTAGAAGGAAGTGCTGACGCGAGGGTCTATAATCCCCCCGGTTGATCTACTACGGAGCTTCCACGAGCCCATTCTGCATTCTGAGTCCGGTACTTTAAATATACAATCAGTTACACTTATCCAATTACAACGTATGCCTTATTTATTAATCATCAATCACAAATCATCGGCCCGTTACAATACATTTTGAGACAACCATTTTTATCACAAATGGTGAAAAAAACGATTAATGAAGCGGACATAAAGTCAAAGTGGACTAAAGAACAATTTACTTAGGGAAACTAAACTGTTACGCCAAGGTGGATTGAAAGTAAAAGAAAGGACGGAGATTCTGATTGAAAAATTCTGGTGCCTAAAAGATATTTTCAAAAGTGATATAGCACAGGAGTTAAAAGGAAAGGTGTTAGACAATAACTATGAGAAACCTACGGATGCCACACCATGGCACACCCTTTAACAAAAAGCATTGCACCACTGATGTATCCCAGAGGGCTATAGAAAGGAGCTTGTTTAAAGTAAAACGCAAAGAAGAGTGAAAAACTGAGATATAAGAAAGAGGGCAGGGATAAGGGAGTTAAAGTTACACAGTTAAAGCTACCTAAGTCTAAAGTGGCAGTGGGCGGGACATGCCAGAATGGAGGAGAAGAGATGG
Source organism: Gerris buenoi (assembly GCA_001010745.2). Classification (NCBI taxonomy): domain Eukaryota; kingdom Metazoa; phylum Arthropoda; class Insecta; order Hemiptera; family Gerridae; genus Gerris; species Gerris buenoi. Next base: position 64,459 of record KZ653440.1, read on the forward strand.
GCTTAGCGAATTAAGGAATGGTATCCTAGTTTGATTTATTACCAAGTCTTGAATCTAGGTGCGTTCACTGGAAAAAAAAAGCATGGTACGAAGATACCGACGCCCAATTCGGCGGTATAATGACGGAGAAAATTCAGAGAGAGTTGTTTATTGATCTTGTAAGGAATGAGCCTTGCATTTGGGAACCAGCAGAACAAATCCGACTATAAAAAGAACATTAAAGCAGAAGTTAAATTGACCAGTTACGGCGTATTTTATGATGAAAAATATATTTAAACATTTCTAGTCATACATTGGTTTATTACATTAGTTTTGTAAGTTTTTAAAAAAAATCTCCCAAGAAGTTCTGTCTCCATCAAACTGATGCACCCATATCTTTTTTTAATGCCTCTTATTAAGGAGGACGTTGTTTGAAGATAACACAAAAAATTATCTCAGACGCAACAAAAAATTACCCTCACAAAGCAACTGCTTCTGCTTTCCGGTCGGGGAAAAAGGTCCAGTTTAGGCACACACGTCGGGTGACATCGGATTGGGAGAAATACACGGTCAATCATTCAGTGTAGCCTTTTAGACGCAACAATGAAAATGAAAGTAAATATAAATAAACGATTGACAACATTCAGGTTAAAAGTTCAATGAAAGAGTCAGCAATAAATTTTAAAATAAACCAAATTATGTGTCTCGGGGTTCAAAGTACACGATTCGACCTTCAATGTGATTAAAATACAAATGTAAACAATGTCGAAATTATTATTTATTTATTTCTTAAATAATAATAGCAGCCATAATGTATCACAACAGTATGGATCTGGACAACTTATCTTGAAAGAATGTTCTTGTAATATTATTATTATAACTTAAAATGTATTATAATATGTAAATACATAAAGTGTTAAATAACCACATGCAAAATAACCAATGTAGTAAGTAGAGAATAACAATTACCACATTTAAAAATAATCTGCCTATTAGATTGGCACAAAGTTTCCTCACGTCTTATTTTTATTGGTGAAAATCGGATAAGTAATTATTTCGATGTGGTGGTGCGCAATAATTTTGAACTACAAAGAGATACTGACAGAAAATGTTCCCTGAAGTCGGGAAAGGATATCTGATCAGGAATTAATGAATGCGGTGGCAAAAAATTTCAGAAAGAGCACAATAATTCTCCACAACCCTCTGTAAACTTAAGCCTGCTACACACGCTCAAGCATGCTTGTCAAGCATGAAGATTGTACAAGCATGCACAAATTGAACATCACCTCCACACGCTACTCATGATTGCACAAGCATGCTTGTGCAATCATGATTTGCAGAAATTGACATCGCCTCCACACGGTACAAGCATGCTTGCACAAGCATCAGTTTGTGTTTACAAAATGTTGAGTACGGACGACGAAGATGCTCTCGCTTTGGCTGCATTTGCTCTTATATGCAGAAGAAAAATTGCAAAAAAGAAATGAGCCATGTGGAGCAAATGTTGGTTAATGAAATGAAAAACCTTTTCACACACTAACCTATTAAGTCAGTTCAAGATATATCCCCGTGATTGGCATAATTGTAGGGCAGGAAAAAATTTTAACTTCACTATTTAATGAGACAAAGAACTTTTTTAAATACATTTTTTTACTAGTAAAATAAACACCGACACTGCTATGATGTGATAAAGATTGCTAAATTTATTAAAATAAAGAAAACAACATTTTTACCGATATCTTACGTTCTAACGTATCGATTTAAATAAAACTTTGTATAAATCACTTATACCTATAGTACAATTGAAACAGGCATGTAAAATTTCAACCTGATACAAGCAGAAGTTATTGCGCTTCTTTGATTTATATTTTGTATTAAAATATTTAATTGGAGTATTGTGCCGACGGAGTCTGAGAGGACAGTTCTTTACCGTCTCTACGTCCATCTGCTTTAACTAAAAATTCTTCATTAACTTTTTTCTAAATATACAATACACAATAATACAATACTTAGTGAAAGACGCTCGCTTCAAAGATAATAAAAATCTTTTAATTTTTTTTTGCCTTAACTCGCTAGTACAAATAATTAGTTACTTTTAATGTTGTTTCTTTTTAACTCCCCAATGTAATTAGTTAGTATCGTATACTAATTTTGGAACTGTAATTTATAGTAAATAAAATTGATTTTATAATTTATATTTAATGAAAAGCGCAAAGAACTTCGTTCCTACCGGGTATCCCGCAACACACACGTATTTTTTCCCCCGGACGGGATCGATATCATACTTCAACCTGACAGGCTTGCACAAGCATGCATCATGTAATTTCAATCAAGCTCAATCCGCTTGCACAATCATAATGCTTGCAAAAAACTATCATACAGACGTTCAAGCATGCTTGCGCAATCACGATTGTGCAAGCATGATTGACAAGCATGCTTGAGCGTGTGTAGCAGGCTTTAGAAGCTAAAGTGAAGTCTGTCAAAATAGTTTTATTTTATTACATGAAAATAAATATTTACATTTATATTTGAAATAAATATGTAATATTTAATATGCGCATACGATTCAAATTATTTTTTGGGATCAAATGTGGGCTTCTTTCTACAAACCATTCAAATTTCTTCGAAGATATATTTAAATTTTATTTATATAATTGATATGTTAAGAATTAAGACACGCACACATGTTTCTTTAAAATATATTAGTAGAAAATAATCCAACTGTGTTCAAAACAAATTACTGGATTATTATTTTTTTTTTTTTACCTAAGTTAATAAACTAAGAAACGACGTTTCATTTCTTTTCGGAATCTAATAAATATAAGACATTGAATTAATTACATCGTATCAAAGAATTATAATTTGAAAAAATTCATACATAAAATTATTATTTGGCAGAGAAATTGGGCCAGAGAGACCAATGCATTTTATTAACTTTATTTAAATATTAATAATATATGTATATAAATAAAAAATAAGAGTGAAGGAGATTGGTTGGAATAAATGTCGGTGGTGTGTGTAGTTAAAGGCCCCTATACACGATCAAGCATTTTGCGCAAACCTGATGTCGCGCAAATTTCGGCTATACACGTCAAACATCATGTTGGCGCAAACATCAAACAGCCCCATACACGGTCAAAATGATTGCGCAAACATTTTGACCGTGNAAAATTTTTTTTTTTTTTTATTTAGCCGGAATTCCAGTTATTTTTATTTGATTCTGTTTTTAAACACACATTTAATTTTGATTCCGAGCTTACCAAAGGGAATGGAAGCATATTCCTAAGAACTATTTGATTTTATGTAATCGAATTAAAAAGTTACTAGACAGAAGATTAGTTTCAGACATCATCCCAGCTTGCGCACAAACTGTATTTTTGATAACATTTATTTCCTTAAAAGTAAAGCTAAACCTTCCTTTTCAGTATATTTCTGCTTTCAAAAGAAGCTTTCTAAAAGTTAAATTCTTATAACATGAATTGACTTAATTTTGCGCGATTATAAAATCTTAAACACATATTATTGTTATTTTTCTCCTAAGTCCATAGGAGATAAATACTACAGAATGGGAGAAACTTCCATAAATTTATCTACACTAAGAAGATTATCTATTATCCCAGAAGTTTAGGACAAAATTTGTTGCTATCACTTTATGGTGACAGAATCGGTTGCACAATATTTGTACATAATTGGTTTACAGAACTGACTGACAGGAAATGCTGGTATTTCCTGCGCTTAGGGGCAAAATATGAGAATATTCGTGTGTGATATATTAAACCAACAGATAAAGGTTAATCATATTAAAATAAAAAAATATCTTAAATGTTAAGGATCAACTATCATAGTTTGAATAAAAATCACATTTGCACCGAGAAAAATGCAAACATATAGGAGGTCTGGAAAAGAATGGCTTAAACATTCAGTGTTACTCAAGTTATATTGTTATTGAAATTTGTTGATATGGGTTTCTGCTGGGAGGCTGAATAAAAAACTGATAGGAATAAACAAATAATAATTTAAAAAAAAAATTTATAATACTGGATAATAATATCATGTGAAGAGTTCCCTAAGATAAAAGATTGATTCAATATCAAACGCAGAGTCATCACCAAAACCAAAAGCTTAGCGGAGTGAAAGCGTGTCTTATGGCGGAGAAGCAATTTTCTAATAACGCTGAGCAAAATCAATAACACCATTTGTATAATAATAATAATAATAATAACCATTTATTGCTTTTTTATAACAAGTAACTTAAATAATTGAAATATTTTACATTGATTTATTAGCAAATCGGCGCGTAGCCGTGGTTCCCTTGTGGGTTGGAGTTGGTTGCAGCCGTTTTTTACGTTTTTTTTTTGTTTTTTTTTTACATATATAAGATTATATTATATTATCAATACATAATTTTCAATATACATTCTTTACTGACTTTATATGATCAATTTTATATTATATGTTATTTAAATATCATTCTATAATTTATAAGACATTTATGCTACGTCATTAAATCCTATTTGGTGCTAGTTAATAAATATTTAACCAAATCAACACTAGATAGTAAATATTTCTGAAAGAATTTAACAACAAAAATAGTTAATAAATAATTTAACCACTTAACACAAGTAAATAAATATTTAGATTAAAATTTAACAATAACAGTTAATAACTAATCTAACAACAACACTAATTAATAAATATTTAAATTAAAATTTAACAATAACAGTAACAGTTAAAAAAATAATGTATCAACAATACAAATTAATAAATATTTAAATTAAGATTTGACAATAGCAATAATTAAATAATTTAACAAAAACACCAATTAATAAAGATTTAAATTAACGTTTAACAGTAGCAGTCAGTAAATAATTTAACAAAATCACTAATTAATAAATATTTAAATTAAAATTTTTAGATTAAAATTTAACAATAAAATTACTTACTAAATAATTGATTAGATAATTTAAGAACATACTTTATTTTTCATAATTATTTACTTCTCCTTATTATTAAATATTCTTGATTGTGTTTATTACTTTATACAGAATTATTATTGCTTTAATTTTAAATTTATATTTTTGATTTTTCTACTTTTCCTTTAGCCATACATCGCAGTACATGTCGGTCATTCTCCTCCACTCCTGTCTGTCCTGAGCGACACGTTGCCAGGTCTCTCCTCCGCATACCTTTTTAAACTCTTCGTCCCATCGAGTTCTTGGTCTTCCTTTACCTCTTTTTCTGTCAATCGGGTAGAACTGCAAGGCTTTCTTTGACCATCGGTTGTCCACACTTCTGGCTATGTGCCCTGACCATTGCCATTTTCTTCGGGTGATAATCCTTCCTATATCCTCAAGTTCTGTTTCCTTTAGCATCCATTCCACGCTCTTCTTGTCTTTGATCTTTATTTTGAACACCATTTGTACTTAAACTAATAATATATGATACAGGCAAGAGTCTGGTTTTGATAATTAGGGTTGGTGATGTTAGTAGTTATAGAGGAGAAAACTAACAATAAAAATAAAACTTGGGTGCAAGATCTAAATTGTTTAGCTCAGCTTTGATCTAATTTCGGTGACCCACCAAATTCTTTTAACATTTTACGTACAGATGTTAAAATATTATGACAGATCGTTTAACATTTATTTATATAGTCTTACGCGTAAGCGTTACCGAAACATGGTCTCAAATTTACGTATTTGACATATTAAATTATCAACTCAATTTCATCTTTAAAAATATGATTTATTCATATATTTTATAAATTATACCAATGATAAAATGATAAAAATCAATAATATTTTAAAAAGAATAAATAAATAACAGTTATAAAAGTCAAAGTCAAAATGGGCATAAAGCGTTTCTGAAAACGTTATAAAGCAATGTTCTATTGCATATTATATATTTATTTCATTGTATTAATACATTTAAAATGGCGCCTGAACATTGATTTAAAGTTCGCCATTTATTATAAAAACATCTTGTACTTGTGACACGGAATAAGAGAAAACGTCTGACTTATCATAATTATTATTCTTTTGCAAGAAAAAAAGGGGGTTGGCATTACACGACTCTTTGTTGGTATGTGCTAGGGTATTGAGAAATGTCCATATTCTTTGGCACAGGAAATCCAACGGTGGAATGCAGCTTGGGAACGACTTGACGATTTGCTGGCTATTCTTATGCCTTCTGCCGAGTTGATTAACTAGACGAATTCGTGAGGAAAACTGGTAAAACAATAAAAGATTATACTACTGTAAAATGAGTTTGAAAGGAGGATAATTGAAATTCTACATAAACAATATAAATAATTCAATTAGATGTGAAATCTGTTCATTAGTCTCTTGACAAAGAAGTTATTATGAGAGGTTGGCAAGTTAATGTCTGAATTGCAAAAAAATTTTCATCCATTTGTACAGGGATACGAGATGATTTTATTATTTTACATATATGTTCACAGTAGAAAGGCAGAGCATTAGATAAATTTGACTAGCCACCCAAGAGAAGATTCTGTTCATTAGATCTCTCATTTGAAATAGTACATTAGTTTATATAATTGATCAGTAATTAAAGTTAAAGAGATACCTACCTAAAACCTAAGAGTAATTATAGTTCAACACCTCAGAAACCTATTCTTTGCATAAATATTTTAAATAAATTTGAATAAATAATTAATCCAAAACATTTTTCCTTTTTGGATAGAATGGAGGAGTTAAGAGGATGAAAATATATATTAAATGATAATAGAAGCTTATTAGTAAGATAGAAATGTTACCAAATATACTATAGTCTTTTAAAATACATTACAAAATATTGCTCCTATAGAGTCTGCACACAATTGGAATTAGTGCGTCGATTGCGCGGGAAAAACTAGCAAATGGGGTGAGGAGCCAATGAAGCTTGAGATTTTCCCGGACAAAAATTCGGGCCAACTAGGCAAAGATAAATATCTCTAGTGGAGGGGAGAGGCCCTCTGGATAACCGTATAAGAAGGCTTCGTAGGGCTTTATTTTTTCCCCCAGAGAGGTTAGCCAATCTGTTTGTCACTCAATTTCCCGCGCTGTCAACGCACTAATTCTAATTGCGTGCAGACTGTAGACATTGTTAGAAATGATCTTGGCCACAGTAATAATTATTACTGAACATTCCATTACAATTTACCATAAAAATAACTTCTCCCGGGCTCTCTCTGTCCGCGTTTTAAGCTATTTTCTCTGAAACTAGATTTTTTTCCGGGAAAACGGCTTATATCGTTTGATTCGTATTTAAATGTACTATTATTAAAATTTTTTAATCAAAATCGTCGGAATCGTTTTTTAAGAAATATATATTCACGTTGTTTTTTCGTTTTTTTTGGGGGGGGGGGGGGGGGGGGGGGGTTAGCGTCCCCAAATTTTAAGCTAAAATTCATTTCTCGATTTCACCTCGGGGTTTGATTTTTCTTAACATGTATACCAAATTTTGACAAAATCGACCCAGCAGTTTAGGCTCCGGGCATCTGCACAGACGGCAAAAAAGATATTTTATAAAAACCACTTTTTTGGACTCAGGGGACCTCAAAACGTGTAAATCCATCAAAATCTCAAAATCGAATTTTCGCGCCATCACAATACTTTCTCTTTATATTATAGTCCAGTCATTTGGTGCATAAAAAGAGGGGTTTCCGAGAAGTTTTCCGGGAGTTTTTAAAATTGGTATTCTTATAGATTTTGAGGCGCTCTTTCCGAATTTTTACTTTACCACCTCGCATTTTTGCCGCTAGCGCCGCCATATTGGAAAAACCGAGCCCAAAAACGGTTTTTTGAAGATATCACCTCTCAGCCACATTATATGATAAAAGTTTTTATCTACAAAATTAAACTAGAGGCAATTTGCTCAGTGGCGTCGCCACATTTATTACCTGGGGCGGACAGTCTTTTGATCACCCCCTCCCCTACATATTTTTTATTCGTGTAAAAAAATATGTAAAAAAGTCTCCCACTGTCCGAGTAAGTTCTACTGGGTCTAATTTATTCAGTGCAAGTACGTTGTATATATCTACGCGCTTTGGCAAATACACACCACAAACTTAAATGCAATAATTAATATTATTTTGTCATTTGAGCTTCGCAGCACACGGATACAAATTGGCATTTAATTTTAGCCTCTTTGGGGCGAGTGGTTGCCAAGTCAGAACTTTTTTTAAATTTAAACGCGTAGAGTGATTTGGGAAAGAGAATAGAGAGAGGGACAGACATAATATATCATGTACTTGCACTGGATAAATTAGACCCTGTAGAACTTATTCGGACAGTGGGAGACTTTTTTACATATTTTTTTACACTAGTGTTTTTGTTGGGATAAATATGAATGTGATTTTTTTTTTTTTTTTTTTTTGGGGGGGGGGGGATTACAACATGTATTCTATAACATTTTGACGTAGGACAAACAGGGCAGTGCTGACGCGCCTCACAAAATATGCCTAAAGACGGTGGAGCTGCATGCACCAAGTTACCACTCCTTGCGTAACTTAGTGCATGCAGCTCTTGCCGAGCAATATTTTCTGAGGCATGTCAGCACTGTTCCGTTCGTCCTTCATCAAAATGTGATAGAATTAAATTATTGTTGCAAATTTTGTCCTCTTTGGAATATCTATTTTTGATTTTTCTTAACATGTATACCAAATTTTGACAAAATCGACCCAGCAGTTTAGGCTCCGGGCATCTGCACAGACGGCAAAAAAGATATTTTATAAAAACCACTTTTTTGGACTCAGGGGACCTCAAAACGTGTAAATCCATCAAAATCTCAAAATCGAATTTTCGCGCCATCACAATACTTTCTCTTTATATTATAGTCCAGTCATTTGGTGCATAAAAAGAGGGGTTTGCGGGAACGTTTTCCGGGAGTTTTTAAAATTGGTATTCTTATAGATTTTGAGGAGCTCTTTCCGAATTTTTACTTTACCACCTCGCATTTTTGCCGCTAGCGCCGCCATATTGGAAAAACCGAGCCCAAAAACGGTTTTTTGAAGATATCACCTCTCAGCCACATTATATGATAAAAGTTTTTATCTACAAAATTAAACTAGAGGCAATTTGCTCAGTGGCGTCGCCACATTTATTACCTGGGGCGGACAGTCTTTTGATCACCCCCTCCCCTACATATTTTTTATTCGTGTAAAAAAATATGTAAAAAAGTCTCCCACTGTCCGAGTAAGTTCTACTGGGTCTAATTTATTCAGTGCAAGTACGTTGTATATATCTACGCGCTTTGGCAAATACACACCACAAACTTAAATGCAATAATTAATATTATTTTGTCATTTGAGCTTCGCAGCACACGGATACAAATTGGCATTTAATTTTAGCCTCTTTGGGGCGAGTGGTTGCCAAGTCAGAACTTTTTTTAAATTTAAACGCGTAGAGTGATTTGGGAAAGAGAATAGAGAGAGGGACAGACATAATATATCATGTACTTGCACTGGATAAATTAGACCCTGTAGAACTTATTCGGACAGTGGGAGACTTTTTTACATATTTTTTTACACTAGTGTTTTTGTTGGGATAAATATGAATGTGATTTTTTTTTTTTTTTTTTTTTTTTTTTTTTTTTTTTTTTTTTTTTTTTTTTTTTTT
>KZ653440.1:77810-88219 GCA_001010745.2 Gerris buenoi
CCAAATTTCAGCTCGATTGGATAAGTAGAAGAGGGTTAACTAGCCTTCCAAAAATGTTGACGCCAGGCACCCAGGCACCCACCCAGGCAGGCACCCAGCCAGGCACAAAAGTGAAGTTAATATAAAGGATTTAAAAAATGTATGTCCATCGTCTGTAAACTGTGCAGTACAGACGCGTGGAGCCTAAATACTGGATCGAGTTTAGAAAAATGATACCCAAGGCAATGTTGAGCAAAAAAGAAAAAAATCTGTACAAATAGTCTGCAAAATCTTGAGAAAATAAAAATCTTAAAAATGGTTCACGGTTTTGATTAAGCAATTCTAAAATACAGACAATATGAAATTCATAATCAAATACATACTACATAATTCGTTTTTCTGGGAAAAATCAAGGTTCATACCAATAAAAATTTGCGTTGTGTGATGAATTTTCTGTGTGGCAAAACTATTATTACGATTATTATTATGACGAATATTACCACAAACCATCAATAAATTTTGTGTCAGAGCGTATAAACTTCCAAGCACGCACACCACATTCAACAAATACAGCCGTCACAACGCAATTTGCTTTTGGCATGGACCCATCAATAAAAATCTATAATTTCTCTTGGATGAAATCAAAATCAATTATTTCATGTCGGGTAAAAGTGAGTAAGATATTGTTAAAGTGTGGAAGCCATGAGTTGGACCCAATAACTAGTATTAAATTTACATTTTTTATTCAAGTAATTTTTTTTTTTATCCCTGAGGGTAAGAAATTGCCACTCTATTTATTTGGGGCCTTGCTTCTCCAGACTGGATGCTCTTGTGCTTGGGAGAACATAACTCGACGTCTCATTTAGTAAACCTGTAGCTCATTCCTAGTTATTTTTATAATAAATGTTTTCAGCACACAGTTAAGTTCATACTCTAGGCGGTCAGGTTATTCAAGCGTTTTTAACTATCTTTTCATGTTTCGATGATTTATTATCATTTTAAGTAGATAAAGTGCACATCTACTCGAAGAACGGGTTCTTCATGAAGTATTTCACCTGTCGACTAACCCTGCTGGACCACTTTAGACGTGCGTCGGTGAGATTTTCCGTGGCGAGGTCAATCTCCGGCTTTACTTAAACCTTGTGGTATCCAAGACAGCAAAATATACGCTTTCAATCATGCACTTCTACTCCTTCAAATCGTATTTTTTAGTTTCCTGAGTACACGATGTTATTGCGGACAGATTATGAAGTAAAAAGCATTTTGGTAAGTCAAATAAGTAGAAATATGTTTAAGACCAAGAACCTTCAGTTTAAAGGGTAACATACGAAGAATTAAAACTTTATTTCTACAATTTGATCATAATTCGTTTAATTTAAGACTCTACCGCCCTTTGAGGTTAGAAAAAACAGTAAAACTAAAATTACATTGGTTCTAAGCAAGATATCAAAAATCTAAGTACAGGTTATTTCAATTTCCTATGATAAATAGTACAGGAGCCATTTCAATAACGCGTTAAATCTCGTTGCATTGAAATAGTTGTATTTATTGTAGTAGGGAGATGAAATAGGGCTCAAATTGTGCAAAGAATTAAAATTAGGAATGAAGCTTGTACTCGGATTTTTGATATGTTGCTTACAACCAATGAAATTTTAATTTTACTGTTTTTTCTAACCTCAAAAGGCGGTAGAGCCTTAAAACCTCCCATATCCAACCTAGTGCTTTAATGTACTTTTAAATAATTATCTTCCTCACTCAAGAAATAAAATAAGACATGGGACCTTACAATAATTCTAATGTTACAATTATAACTAAATATAAATGTAAGAAAAAGTAAGTTGTCATCAAAAACCAGAAATAAAACTGATTAAAACAAGATGAGCTCGATAAGAACTATCAACATTTGCTTAAATTGATATTCCTACCGGATATACATATTAAAAAAAATAAACCAACAAATTGTACCGAAATATACTTATAATTTCTTACTGTGGTCAGAGCTTTATTCATTCCTAAAATCCTCATAAAATATGTTTTATAAAATCTAGATCAGCAACATCTAAGTTGTATTTTTTATTTGTTTAATTTTTCAGTTCTTCTTTACCTGTATCAGTTTTAATTTTAGCCATTATCATTGATTCCCGGTTTTAAGTTATTTCCAATACGTGATAGTTTCTCTTTAATTTTAGCAGAATGAAATAAGAAGATGAAGATAAAGTATAATATATCATTTTTCCACTGTGAGTTATTAAATAAGATAATAAGAAAATAAGATAATTCTACATCGTAAAATAATAATTTTCAATCTAATTTCACATTTTTCCAATATTTTATGGTAGCTAAGCAAAAATTTCATAATTGGTGGACATGAAATGATGTAAAGATATGTGATGCACGTTTAAAGGGGGACAAAAATTACTTTTAGGTACTATAATAATTTTTTTTTTTACGGCGTTAAAAATCTATGTTAGAAACGCCACTATCAGAGCTTGTCTAGTCGCTGAAGCTGTTGGAAATTACATAAAGAGGGTGCAGCTTCGCTGCTTCGTTCGTGTTAATAGGATATGAGAGGTACGAACAACAAGCTTGTGAGGTATTTAAACGATTTTAAATCTTTTCAAAAATCTTGCTACGGACATAAAAGAAGGGCATGAAAAAGGGCTATATAATTTAGAAGTCTTGATTACAATGCAACCAGAACTGTTAGCTATAATATTATATGGAGATGAATAATAATATAATTCTTGATTTATCAGCTTAATTATACCAGGGATAAAGATTTATTATAATGTGTGTTTTACAGGGCCCCTGGTAGGATATTCCTATCACCTTTGCTTTAGATTCTGAAGGTTAGGTGCTCGACGTGAGCTCAGAGTTTACCCAGCATATATCGCGATGACGAACTTATGAACTTAGGTAGCGTCCACCGGTTACGGAAGCTTACATTATCTATAAGCTTATACAATTATTATACAGTTGATGAAGCGACAAGCCAACCCGTGTCATCCACTACGTGCAATCGATTCCTGACTCCGGCAAGGGGCCTCTAGCTCAGAGTTCATCTAGCATTCATCGTGATGCTTGGCGAACTCTTGAATTGGTGGCGTCCACCGGTTACGGAAGCTTAAGTTATCTAAGCTTATATAGTAACTAAACAGCTGATAGAGCGACAAGCCATTTACATAATGTATAGGTCTATAAGCCCTTTGGGTGACCGTAGCCCTCATGGGCTCTCAAAAAAAAACGTTAAATTGAACTTCATATGAATGCTATTTAGAATGGCGAAAAAAAAAAATGTTATAACAAAGATTGTTTAAAGACTGACTAGACGTTCCTGCTTAAATGAGGACTTATTTTGTAACATATAAACTTACAATAAATAAATATTTGTTAATCTTAAATTAAGGTTTAAAATTATTAGGTCTAAATTATTAATTTAATTTCCATTTAAAAACTATAACATACATTTTTTGGAAGGGATAATTTTTTATTTATTTATAATGAATAAAAGCACTTAATACTATGGTATAAATATAGTCGGTATTATAAAGATTATTTTAAAATTAAATGATTTAAGGTGTCGGGTCGTTCAAACATCGGATAAAAATAGCCGAAGCGCCTTTAATGATTTAAGTAAGTTTAGATTAAAGACCAATACATTCTTACAGAGGGTTTAAAATTGTTATCTGAAATAATATTTCTATTACTGAACTAAGCACCAAACATTATGGATCAGGTAAGTGCAATATTTTATCTTTATCGCGGTCCATTTAAAATCATTTTCCATTCTTTAATTCGTTTCCATCTTATAATGCTGGACAATACTCCTGAGTATCTAATTCTACCTTTTATGCAACTGAAGGAAAATTGTATTTGGTTCAATTCGCCCAACCGCAGCGCGTATCATCTTCCTTTTTGAAAAAAAAAAAATAAATAAATAAATAAAAGAAAATACCGCGAATTAATAATTCAATATCTGAAGTATGTGATCAACCTGCATTAAATGAAGCGAGCTCAGGCCGCTCGAAAGAGAAGAGATGGGTAATTTAAGGCTCGATAGCTTTGGTATTTTAATAATACGTATTAAATCTTTTTTATAATGCTTACCTATAAACCAGCCTTCGCCAAAGTTCTTGCCTGAGGCATTAAAATGACGCTTTCGGGATAAAAAAAAAGGAAAGAAGAAACCACCACGTAGGTATACAAAAGCTTCCAGTTCCAGTAGTATAATTAGGGCTATTTCACTCAGGAAAGCCCTTTATATAGACGCTTTGTGCAATTTGGATTCAACTGTAAAGCAAGTTGCAAGTAACTATAATTTAATTTTTTTCCCTATAATATATGTGTATAATTGGTGTATAAATGTAGTTAAGGGAGGAAAAAGCGGGGGGTATGGAAAAAGGGTATTTACACCCATTTCATAGCCCAGGTTCAAAATTATTTGGAAAAAATGTATCATTACACGCCCGATTTCACCACTTCAGTACATTTTAAGGTACTTATCAAATGAATGTTTTGATTTACAATGAAATAATTCTAATCAATGGTATTTCCTTATTCAACAGCATTATTATGCTAATCCGGCAAATTTTGATTACATGCCTTTATGATTTACTATCAGGAATAAACATGTATTTTGAATAAAGTAATTTTTTATTATATCTCTAGCAATATACCCACTGTAACCAAGTGACAGCGGGCTGCTTCTTTTTTGTTTAATTATCATATCTGTAGTTGTAGTACATAATATAAAGAGACATTATTTTGATGACGTAAACATTTTATTTCAAGATTTTGATGGATTTACACGTTAAGTCGTAGTTTGAGAGTCCAAAAAGGGTTTTAATAAATGTCTGTAGTTTGTGTAAAACCGCGAGGTCTAAACTACAGGAACAATTTTGATGAAGATTAGCATACATTTTTAGAAAAATCACACCTTGAGGCAAATTTAAGAAATAAATTAGTTCTAAATTTAGAGGCTATCCCCAAAAACTCTGAAAAAAAGATAAAACAAATGTTTCTCGAAAGCGGTTCTGACTTATTTTGAATTAAAAATTTTACCCACTTTCTTTCTTCATGTATAAATTAAAATTATTCATCGATAATTATTATTAAAACTACTTTTTTGTTGACCATAGAAATAGTTTCATGGTGAAACCTGAGTTTTACATATAGACTCTCGAAGATGACTTCTTGTTCACTTCCGTGAATTATATTTCGTTTCTCTGTATAGGCAGGTTGGGAGGTAGGTTAAAGGTGGTGGCACTGAAGACTCCTCTATCCAACCTATCTACTGCTATGGTTATTAAGGACTTTAAATTCCTAAATTAATTTTGTATTTTCCTTTATTATGTAGTGTAGAAACTATTTATATACATTAAAATATATAGCACAAGAAAGTGCTAGACTTATAACTTATAAGTGCCAGTAAAGGGATGAAATAAAGTTATTTAAGTGTCACGCATAAAGTGCTCTCATCTTACCCAGTCTTACCCCAATATGCTTAATTACTACTTTGGCCCTGGAAAACGACATCCTTACTTTCAGAACTTCTAGCCCGACCAATAACTGATAAGCTGATTTAACATTTAGCTTTAAATTTTTATAAATGATGAACTTCCTTCAGCAATCTTCTCTTCAACTATCTTTATATCATCACAAATCCCAGTATGCATTTTCTTTTTTCACAAAACTTTTTTCTTTATTTTATCTCTCTAAAATCTTTTTTAACTATTCCTCGAAATCTCCAATAATTTTTAACACCGTCACAATTTGCCAACTCTAAACGTTTTACACCACCCTAATTATTATCATTACTATAATAATAATAATCTTGCCACAAGAAGAGAGCTTATGCCTAATACTGATGTACACTTAAGTGAATGCTGGGTAAACCCCTAGCCCGGGCCGAGTCGGGAATTGAATTTACCGGATCAATGAGAGGATCATCAAAACTGGATGAACCAGAAATGTCTGCTACCCGATTCACCAGGGTAAACTTCTTTCACTAACACCAATCTTTATTTAAATTATAATTTAAAGGTACTTTACGTGTTATTATTTGATTTTTTTTTTTTTAAATTTACAGAAAAAATATTTTATTTAACTTATTATTTCAAAAATATTTATAGGATAACTTAATTTATAGTAATTTCTATAGTATACAAAATAGAATGTCCTACTCCACATTTATTTGATCAATTTATTACCTATCATAGTTTGCTTTCAAATATGTTGGTCTAGATTAAAATGATATTTAGAAATTTCTAAATCTCGAAATAAATTCTTCTTTGTCATTTTTTTTTTTAATAAAAAAAAAAAAAAAAAAAAAAACACTGAATAATTTATATCCCGAATAGTTTCCCTTTGAGAACAGCAAAAAGAATTCTCGGCTTTTGAAGTCTCTAGTTTATAGAAGTTCAGAATGAAGACCGGTCTTCTGCTTCATTATAAGCAAAAATAATATGAATGTATATACTTTTTTATCTTTAGAATTTTACAAAGGAAAAAAAAAATCTTTAACCATAAAAATTTTTAAACGTTTAAAAAATTTCTTAACCTTCTATACCTTTAGCAGCGGCTTGTCGATTCGGTCTTAACGACGAACGAAACATGCCACTCGAAGACGTCGGTATATGGCGAGATATCAGAACTGACTTGGAAGGCAAATCCAATTTGTTTCCACGCTTTGAGAGTCACGGTGAGGGGTCACGTGCTTCTTCTAACACTTATCTTTTAGTTCTGTTAACGAGAAGAGATCAATTTGAAGAAAACGAAAAAAGCAATGAAAGGATCTGTCCATCCTCGTGATTTTTCTCTTTAATTTAACAAGGACGTCCAGTTTTTCCTTCTCTTATTTTTATTTATATATTTTATACTCGCATTATTGTCAAGTTCCCAGCTGTTTTCTTCTTTTTATTTTAATTTATTTTAAACTTAAACTGTATAAAAAGGCAATGAATCCATTTTTATTTTAACGCTTCGTGTCTTGTGAGATTGGTATTGACATTTTTTATCCAAGCAGAGTAATATATTTCAAAAGATATTTTTTCCTGGATTTTATTTTTCATAATACATTATCAGTTATTTCTTACTTTTTAATTTAATTCACTAATTGAAATGATCAGTTCGATCATTTTTAATTTAACTGATAACAGCTAGAAAAGTCCATTGTTGCAAAACAAGAAGCAATTATTTTATTTTCAAATCCAAATATATTTCCCGAGTATATTAGCTACCGTACTTACCGAAGGTAACGGAAGCTATGTGATCGTTCTGAAGAACGAACATTTTGTCTTTCTCCGAAGGGATGAAGGACGAATTAAACGATCAAGCCGACCTAGTAGATAAAATAGTTTCAATCATCAATTGTACAAACGAAAGAGCTAAACCGTACGTTAATAATGAAATAGAGGAACTAAATAGTAGCTGCGTTAGCAACAAACAGTCATGCAAATTCGAAAGGCTTTCGAATGAATTAAACCGCAAACAAGGCAAAGTACAGTAGGATAAAGCTCGAGCCACGTCGATGTGTTATTTTCATAACAAAATGAGTAAATTTGCGATGAAATGCGAAAAGTCAAACATATTTTATGGCTTAAAAACCCGAGGTGAAAAACTTGTATCCATGCCGATAGGGGCTACAAGCGACACTGGCCAGAATACTAAAAATCTTCTTTTCGTTCGACATACAAAATCCGTACTTAATTTCCTGGTTGATACCGGGGCAGACAACTCAGCACGAAATAAATAATATGCCCAACCCCTTCTAATTAAAAACCTTTTACTGAAGTTGTTCGTGTCATATAAACTAAGCTAAATCACAAATTTCAAGATTCTACGGTTCCAGGAACATCCTCATATCACAAATTTCAAGATTCTACGGTTCCGGGAACATCCTCATATACATATAAATTGGTAGCTGCTTTAGCTATGAAGAGATAGTTTCGTGTATTACACTAAAATAATAAAGGAAATCTTAATACTCTGGAAAAGTGTGAAACAAAATATAAACAGGCATAAAAATATCCAATTAGTTTTATCACCACAAAATTTCGATTAGTTCAAAAAATGTTTATAAGAAAATTAGTTGAATAAAAAATCGAACTAAGAAAAATCATCTTTATAGCTTAATTTTAAACATAAAGATTAAGTTTAATGAGAAACTGAAAGGTACCAAATTGAAGATACGTCTGACAGATAATAAACAGAACTAGTTACTGAGCAAGAAGGCAATGTCGCAAAAATTTGCTTCGTTTGTCAATTTAAATTATATTGTTTATACCACAGTAATAACGATTTGCCAATTTTATTGCGATTATATTCATCCCCATTACAAATCCTAGTGGAAAAAAGTGTCTACTTCCACAATTATCCCTGTACGAGGAACGAATGGATAAATCGTGGAAAACGTCACTCGTGCATTTCCCCTTCTAATAATCTATAAACGTCTATAAATATTATCACCACTTTTTATAAAGACTACTGGCGGCGCGGTCTAATTCTAGTCCTCTTTTAATCGCGAATTACAGAAACGATTTATATTATTAGAATATAAAATCCATTATCAGTAACGAGGCACATTAGAGCCAGAGGCTATTGCTTAAGACCTTAGCTAATCATGCCACGACTTATACCTGGTCTTCATTAGGCTGGAGAGCAAGGGCCTTTAAGTCTAAAGTCCTATGGCCCGTCGTCATCTTAATTTGGCCCATTTGACCATCATAATCCACAATCATAATATTTCCTAATCAAGTTCACTCTTTAATCAATACCACCATTATCGTAATCCACCCATGTCGATTATAATATCGTTAATTTTTATTTTTTGTTGGAATAATACGACAAAAAAATAAAGTGTCGTGACAACAAGTTATAATTTATGTTTATGACGATTATATAAAATATAATTTTCTTAAATATTCAAGGGCGATCAGTAGGTTTGAAGATTAATAGAGTCATTAGTACCTACGAAAAATTCTTTTCGTATTAAAGTTGTTTACATTAGTCTATCAATGTATTGTTCGATAAACTGGATACATTATTTGTTTAAACAAGTCGGGTTTATAAATCAGGTTTATTTTTTAATTATTATTTTTTATTCCACATTAGACATATGCAGTTTTGGTTTATCTTTACCGGAGTAACCACTAAGGGAGCGTTCGGAATCACTATACCGACCAACCGGACAACCGATCGGTCGACCGACGATTTGTTGTGGTTAGTATCATGGATGCATGTTTGGGACCGGTTAAAGTAGCAGCCGACCGAAAAGGTTATAAAAAAAGAGAGGTTATAAATTGGTTTTCTTGGTGTGAGATAGAAGGGGAGCCATTGCGATTTCCCAAGTGAATAAACCATTGTAGTGGTACGCTAAATCTGTGTATAACCATAGCCCTTTCCTTTTTTCTTCAAGTAAAAACTCTGATTATCCATATTAATGTGATTTTTAGCCGCATCTTCCTCCTGAATCACCGCACTGTTCATCTGTTCACATCGTCATAGTGGTTCTATTTTAGTTTGTTACACACCTATATTAATATATCCATCAAATGTTGAATAGTAAGGATAACAAAGTAAACAACTAACATATCAGGACAGAGGAATATTTAGTCTAATGAACTGTGAGACAAAGGAATATTTCAGTTTTGATATATTCAGATTAAAAGTCACAAAATTACCCGCCAAATTCGTCTCAATTTCAAAATAACAAAGCTAGGTAAAATGTAAAAAAAGTGCGGATAAAGGTCCATGTTTAAAAAAAAAACTAAATTTAAAAAATAATTTTAAAGTATAGCAAAATAAAAACTGAGAGACAAGAAAAAATACTTTTAAAATTACAATGTATAAAATTGCCATAAAAGGTAATATTTTGGTTAACTAACCATATTCTGGATTCGGTCGAAGCCACTCCGATATAGACCGGTAAAGCCTCGTCCTCACTACCGAACCTAACAGAGGAAACGAGCCTAGTATTGGTCTCTACGCATGCTCAGTCTGAGATACGCAGGCGCACTTTAGACTGGGCATGCGCAGAGACCAATGCTTGGCTCGTTTCCTCTGTTCGCTTCGGTAGTCTGGACAAGGCTTAAATCAAGCGAAAGTTTGCGAACGCGGTAGGTTGTTTAGGTTGGCTTTTCCGAACACACCGGTTCCATCTTGGTCGACCTAGTTAGTGATTCCGGACGCACCTTAAGGGTATTTCCTTGTGAATTTGATTAGTCAAGGCGTAAAGAAAAAAGTTAAATTAAATTCTCTACAGTTTATATGAGAGTTAAATGACACGGTGGGAGCTGAGCAAAATTTAATTAAACTTTTTCACAGACAGGAGCAAGAATCAGAGATCCCAGATTTGTTTGGGATCCAGATTTGTTTGGGATCCAGATTTGTTTGGCAACTTACTGAACACACACACACACTCACATATATAT
>KZ653441.1:51871-64227 GCA_001010745.2 Gerris buenoi
AGAGAGAAATGTTTATGATGCCGCGAAAGATTTTGAAATTATTAAAAAGGATTTTTAAATTTATGAGTTCCCTCCATGACTTTAAAATAGTGGATTTAAAAAAAGTCTGTCTGCCGTGCAACTACTGGGCCGATTTTGATGGAATTTGGCATTAAGGTCCACAAAACTCAGAAAATAATTTTAGCTCGAAATTTAGGTGCGCTCCCCCAAAAACTCTTTCTATTTCAATTTTATTTTTCTCGAAAACGGTTCAGATTAACAAATTTGTCTATTCAAATACAAATCGAACAAAATATGGTCGTTTTCCCTGGAAAAATATAGCTTATAGGTAATAATAAAAGTAAATCTGATTTTGTTGAAAAAAAAAAAAAAAAGTAAATAAAATCTATATATATAAAATCCAAATACCACTCACTGACTCATCACGATATCTCTTCCCCAAATTTTGCACATAGAAACAACTAAGGTGAAGAATACAGAAACCAAAAAAAAAAAAATAAATAAAAAAAAATTGTACATAAGACCAGTTTTCAAAGATGGAATTTTTATATTAATTATTGTTATTGACACCTATATATTTATGAGTTTGATGAAATATGGAGTTCGGACCCACACAGACCCAATATTAATTTAGGTCTACTGAAACTATAATACTGTTTAAAAATAAGAGTCCCCCCCCCTCACTGAGGATCTCAACAGACCGGGAGGCTCCTGTGTGACGCAGCCATCAGCTGCGGGCACAGTAAAGTAGCTTAACCTTAATTAAAACAGATGGAAGTGATGAAGTTGATAAAAAAAATGGGTAAAAAAGAAATATTAGATACGACACCGGTGTGACTTACTAAAGAGAAGTCCGGGGGGAGGGGGGTGGAAGGGATAATTGATGAACTGACTAATTGATGTTTTTTCCCGCCAAAATTCTATTAGAAATATGAGGGAAAAAAAGAGGTCAGGAGACGGGACGGGGGGGGGACGTCACGTAATAATTAATGACCGAGGTCCAAATTTGCTTGGGATCTCGACCTCTGTTATCCCTTATTAGGAAATATTTATTTTTTTTTTTAAATTACAATTTTCTAACCTCCTTATATCAAACAGTACTGTTATTAAATTTTAATGACCGAATTTTTTTTTATATAATAAATTAAAAATCAATATTCAAAATTGAACTCGAAATAAAATCATTATAATATTTTAATAAAACAACAGACTAGAATATAAATTTGTTTTAATTAATTTTGTATTAATTAAAATAATTGATAACAATATAATACAGTCTAAGATTTTAAAAATAAAGTTATCAAGTAAAATTATTTTTGTTAAAAAAATTAATGACCGCTCCTTCAATATCGGCTCTGTGAAAAACGAAGTAATGATTTTGGTAGCTTCTCATTATTGAAGACAGAGCAAGGCTCCAGTTTAATAATGTCCTTTCTCATGTACATAATATATATATATGGAGAGAAAGTATTTTGATGGATAAAATATTTTATTTTGATGGATTTACACGTTTTAAGATCCCCCTGAACCATAAAATTGATTTTTTGAAAAATACTTTTTGTTGTCTGACGTTTATATGTGCGTGGGCTGAATTCGTTTGTTGGACTGATTAATACAAAAAAGCCAAAGAGACAATCTCTTTGTGACTTTATTGAAGAATATCATTAAACAATCGATTTTTTTCGTTTTTTAATATGTGACTACTTGCTAAACATAACTTACAACTAACTACAAAAGTGAATCTGTAAGGTTCTTGAATATAGGTCTATTGTGTTAATGGCACTTATATAAAGAATACACTGTTCATTTTTATCCTTGTACCTTTAGCCTCTATCTTGGTTCACTTTATCTTGCGGCTCTTTATTCGTTCTTTATAAAGGCACTCAATACTATTGCCACCTCCTACTCAACTCTTTATCGCTGCATCTTAGTCCCCACTTGTGTCTATGTACTTTTCCTTTAATCATTGACCTTTAAAGTTATTCTTCCTTCCTATCCACTTCCACTTCAAGGGAAATTCGAAATTTTTTTATCCTTCGTAAATGGCACTTGTTCATTTGCGAAGACAATTCAAGCTCGTTGTTAGGCTTCTAGAAGTTATTTAAATATAAAAAATCACTTACTGTAGATAAAATAAAGGATATTTATTAAACAAGAGAGAATTGTTTTATTTATATATATATATTTAATTTATAAATCATTGTAAAATGTTCTTGCATAAGAATAAGGTTACGCAGTTTTTAATGTAACTTGTTAATGTTAATTCAAAAAGTATTCCTTTGGGTTAATATAATGTATAATGCACCATAAATCAGTAGATAGTAATTAATTTANTGCGTTCGTCGCATCTAGGGTCATATATCTTTCTACCTATATTGTATGTAGTTAGAGATTTGAAATTTGGTAACCAAGAAATCTTCTACCCAAAAACAGGAAACAGGAAATATGTTTCAAACTTCACAACATGAAATTCCTTCGTTAAACGAGCAATTGGAAACTGATGGCAATATTTTTTATTTGTTGTAATTTTTGAGCGTGGTATCATTTTAAAGGTATTGAAATGTAGATCACAAATATACATCGCGTTTCTACTATGGCGGCCATTTTACCTTCAAAAGAACGATATAAGTGCAAACCTAAGAACCTAAGATGCTAAAGGTTACTAAGCACACCTTTTTTCTTCACAGTGCGACTTATTTTAGGTACATACTCGTATATTAGTAAAAAAAATAAATAATATATAAAAGAAATGAATTCTTATGAACGAAGGAACCCTTCCAGTAGATTGCTGCAAGTACTTGACGGGATTTTTATGAATGTTTAAAATAATGCAATAAAATATCATGGGATTTAAATACAGTATCTATATTTATACGAGACAGTTTAGTTTCCATCAATCTTATCCTCACCTAAAGGAAAAGTATAAAAAAATCCAAACCCGAGATTTCAACAGAATTATCCGTTTTGTGTGTTTTTAATACGACTTGAGTGGGTTTTATCTGTCTCTTATTATAACTTATAACGGACTAACAAAATTATAATTCACTTAATAAGGATCCGTTGTAATTGGTAGGTTCATGTTTAGTAAGGGAAGCGCTGCAGGCCGTCCTGCGTCACATTGCAAAGGAAGCGCTGCAGGCTGTCCTGCGTCACATTGCAAAGGAAGCGCTGCGAGCCGTCCTGCGTCACATTGCAAAGGAAGCGCTGCGAGCCGTCCCACATCACATTGCAAAGGAAGCGCTGCAGGCCGTCCTGCGTCACATTGCAAAGGAAGCGCTGCAGTCCATCCTGCGTCACATTGCAAAGGAAGCGCTGCGAGCCCTCCTGCGTCACATTGCAAAGGAAGCGCTGCAGGCCGTCCTGCGTCACACTGTATTTTCTTCTTTTGATAATTCGTTTCCCTTAAGCCTCTTAACTGATAAAAATTAAACACTCGAAAATTATTTATTCTTTATCATGATAATTTTTTTATCGGTGCTACTCAACATTTTTCTTTTAAAGAATCGGATTCAAGATGGTTTAAATAATGAAAATTCATAAAGAAAAAAAAAAGTAAGGAATAAAGTACAACTTGCTCATTTCCTTCTAATTCATTTCCTTTATATTTACACTGAACAAACATGAATATTGAAAAGAAATTCTTCAAAGGGAATGCAAATTAAAAAATAAATAAATTTGCCATTTTATTATTTACATTTATTCGAGAATGTCAATCGGTTTATTCCAGTGTTGTTATTTTTTTTCTAAGACTTACAAATTTACGAATATATTTTCTTAAGATTATAAGTGGGGTGGAGGGGGGGGGATGATTTTGATCTCTTTGTTTAATTATTTAAACAATTTGAGTTTTATACATTTTTCAGAAACAGTTGAAGACGAGTTACACAAAGTCAATTAAAACGGGCAGAGAGTGAAAGAGGTTATCATTTGATAATTTGTCATTACTACAGGGAGGAGGGGGGGGAGGGGCATTCTGTAGGTTCAAAGGGAAACAGAGGATATCAAAAGGGCGGTAAGTCGTATTCAAGTGGAAGGGCTCGGTGCTTGAAGATGCCAGGGGGGGGGGGGCGGCCAAAGAGAAGCACGAGGGTCTTTACAAATTACATTCCCCTGGTTGAGAGGGATCTGGATGCTTAAATGCGGCTTAATTAGTAAGCATCAGGACTTAGAAAGCCTGAAGCACCAAGCCCGGAGCGATGTAACGGAGAGGAGCTAAGCACCGCGCTACAGAACCGTGCGAGTTAAACAAACCGCTACATCAGTTCCAATCTACACAACTCGAGCTCTTTGTCTGCTACATATGAAGCACCGTCAACTCGAGACTCGCTCTAGTTCCAAATAATCACCCTTAATTTAAAATTCCGATCCTCAACCTCTCTTACCAAACATTATATCAAGTAGCTTTTAAATATCTAAGTATTTGACAATTGAACACAAACCTATCCTACTGCAAGGGTAACGACACACGGAGCTTTTGACTAAAGCTTTCATCGCGTCGGGTTGTCCAGTGATGTAAAACTATGCGTTGAAGCAAGCGTATGAAATACATCGCGAATATTAAGAAAATATAAAATGGTGATGAGACATTGATGACGATGAGTGGAATAGAGAGAGAGTGATCGAGTGTGCCTTCCTACATTATCCTATAATTACAGACATCGCGTGGTCATCATTGAATAGGTAGTTGATCATGAGGAGTTGGCAGTTAAAGGATTATCATAATAGTGAGCAGTGTAATAGAGGAGCAGAACGCCTTCCTACGGTTCCTTAACTTACAAGCCTCGGTCATCTCCATTTCAACTATTATTAAATGTGTCACTTCACTACACAGAAACTTGTGCTTGTATCAAGTTGAAATTAGTAATCAAGATAAACCCCTTGTTATCTCCATTTATTTACAACCATTCCAACTTATTTACAACTTTTCCGTGAAATAGTTTATTTCTACGACGAAATAATACATTTTATATTTAAAATGAAAATATTCAAGTTTTAAACAGAAAAAGCTATTATTTCATTCAAAAATATTAAAGTAATAAAAATGATTTTTTTTTTTTTTTTTCAAAATAAATTCAGAAATTAATAACTAATACGACATAAAATCATAGTGAAACCCCTTGTTATCTCCATTTATTTACAACCATTCCAACTTATTTACAACTTTTCCGTGAAATAGTTTATTTCTACGACCAAATAATACATTTTATATTTAAAATGGAAATATTCAAGTTTTAAACAGAAAAAGCTATTATTTCATTCAAAAATATTAAAGTAATAAAAATGATTTTTATTTTTTTTTTCAAAATAAATTCAGAAATTAATAACTAATACGACATAAAATCATAGTGAAATTATAATTAAGTGGACTATTTAAATTATTACTAAGAGATATTTTGTTAATTTAAATTTACTAGAACAAATCAAAAAGTTATGATGGGGTTAAATTCAACCTCCTAAATATTACTGGATATGGTTTAATCTACCAATAAATAATTCAGATCCGATTCAGCGATATTTATCTCACTTCTTAGCGATGTCACTCTTAGTTTTACTAATAAAATGTATATGTCTCCTAATGTCCTAAAATTACAATTGTAACTATAATGCTCATGTTCACGAGAGAGTTACACGCGAACGCTTGGACGAATAACAATGTGCAATCAGTCAACATTTTTGCGCTTGGTGCCTTATCAGTCAAGTTTTGCAATCGTATCATAAAATTTTTGTGTTAAGTAGGCCAGCATTAGCCTAATGCATCCATTCTTGACTCTTTTACATGCGCAAAATCATTTTTTCCTATTTATTAATAAAAATTAATGAATTCGGGAAAAATAGGTTTGTTTTTATTTCTACATTGTCGACTTGTTAATTAAGTTGACTGACAATTCCGGGGGAGGAAATGAAGTGAAAATTCGGATGTTAATAAAAATAATACCATAGAATCAACTCGGTGTGTTGCCTTTCCCGTGAAAAGTCAGGAAAAATTAAAGTCCGGGAAAGTACTAGAGACAAGTACTGGAGACAAGGACTGGACTCGGTAGCTTTTAAAACCCCGTCTAAAGTTTTCCTTCCACTAAAATGTTTCGAAAATTAACTTTTCTATGACTCTCATAAAAGACTCGTGGACAGAATAAACTTTACTTTTATACTTCTCTTTTCCGTGAAATAGTTTATTTCTATTATTTCTACGACGGAATAATACATTTTATATTTCAAATGAAAATATTCAAGTTTTAAACACAAAAAGTTATTATTTCATTCAAAAAAAATTAAATCAAAATTAAATTAATTAAAAATGAAATTTTTTGTCAAAATAAATTCAGTTTCAATAAATCATAAAGACATTATAATTGAATGGACTATTTAAATTATTACTAAGAGATATTTTGTTAATTTTAATTTTCTAGAAGAAATTAAAAAGTTATGATGGGGTTAAATTCAACCTCCTAAATATTGCTTGATATGCTTTAGTCTACGAATAAACTGAATAAATTATTCTGGCTTTTTTCTTTGCAAGTTAAAAACTTTCAACTTTAACTTATCGTTGTGGCTTGATCTCAATAGAAATCATTTTTAGGGTTTCGTTGGTAAAACAAAAAAAAAGAAACCCTTATAGTTTCGTTCCTGTGTCTGTCTGTCTGTCACTCTGTACGGTTCCAATAACTTTCAAACCAAAAGAGATAAAACCGTGAAACTTACCAGTATTAAAGATCGTTTTGACGCCCACACAGGAAAAATATAGAGAACTCAAAATAACAGCTGTTCAAATTCAAAATGGCGGATAACTCACATCGCGAGAAAAAAATATTTTTTTAAAATTTTGAGTGGGGTATCAAATGAAAGGTATTGAAGAGTAGATTANAATTTTATTCTGTTAAGTTAACAAGTTAAGAGCTGAAAAGCTCCTCTCCTCCGAACTGTTGGTCACTCACTGGGAGAGTTAGGTATATGCAAAGGTTATGTATAAGGGATATTTGGTTTACTTTAAACATATTCTCATTTATATTTTTCCCCTTGTAAAGTTTAGCCGTGCCTTCCTTCCCCCCTTACCTTTTGTGTTGCGCCCTCAAACCTCTTGCGCCCCTGGGCACGTGCCCATCGTGCCCCTATAGTTAAATCGGCCCTGAATAATGTGAAAACGGGATTATAATCCACGTCCGCCAACCTAATTATTTTGTTAATAGTAGAGAATGTATAGCAAATGTAGTGCATTTGTTGAAATCAGGTCGGCAACACTGCTTTTAAACTCCCAGCTGTATTGCGAGTCATTCTACGATGCTTTGTTTACTTTTGTTTAACTTTTGTTGAACTTTATCTTTTTTATTACTTTAAAAGTGATTATTAATTGCTTTAAATAATTTATATTGTTTTATATCTGTATTAAATTCGTTTAATAAAGTAATGCAATGTTTTCTTTGTTGAATAAATCTTATATAGCGCTTTTTCTGGAGATAAAATTTTCTATGTACCTCGAGAATAATGCATTATTATTCCCTTGTTATAATTATCTCCCTCGGCTACGCCTCGGGAGCTAATTGATATTAATCCCTCGGCTTCGCCTCGGGAATTAAAATATCTAATACCCTCGGCTTCACCTCGGGATTTAGTTGCCTTGATTCCTTCGGCTTTGCCTCAGGAATCAACTCTGTCACGCGGAAAATAATGTCTTACATTATTCCATAATGTAGCTTCCATATTCCATAGGTGCATAAATAACTATTATTTCCACAAAGCGCTTTAAACTCAAGCGTCAGTTCTGAAGCTGTTGCACGAACACTTGAACACTTGTCTGATTTCAGTGAGAAGGTCGGATGCAATCTGTCTTACTTAGATTAGACTCAACGAGTCTTGAGCCACGTATTCAAGTATCTATCTATATTATTAAACATGTTTTGTAAACAAACGAGTTCAGTGAGAGTGCTATACAAAACCTGTGTGAAAGAGCGCGATAGGAGAGAAGGGGGGTAGTCCGGGGAGAAAAGAGGGATCTTGAGAGTGATATACCAAACTGTGTGTAGAAAGAGTGAGGGTGACTCGGGGGTAAGGGAGAACTTGAAAGTAGGTATATCAGAATGTAAGAGAGACAAGGAAAGCAGATAATAGTTGGCCTACCCCCACTACCTCAGCCGTTGTTCTACACTATACTCACGCATATTCACCTCACCCTTCTCATTCTCATTCTATAACTATGCACAATGCACACACCTTGCAAAAAAGATCGATAAATCAGTCTTTCTCGGGAGTTTTCTCAACAGTCCTTTTCAGTACTTTCTATAGCTAACGTGATATTTTACAGCATGTATGTTTTTTTGGCATCATTGAAAAGAAACATGAGATCAATCTTAATGATTCACTTTAGAATGCCTCGACGTGGCAGCGGCCGCTTTTCGGGGGTTGACAAGCGAAGCGAGTAGGGGGCAGAGCCACCTAATTTATTTTAATTTGATTTTTACTTTTTCATAGGTTAGAGAAATTGCAATGATCATTCTAAACAAATGAAGCTTCAATGAAAGATTTTTTTTCAACTACTTGGCTGGTTTTGATTGTGAGAAAGAATTGAAAGAAGCCGAACTTCTGCAGCTGGCAGCCGCTCGCCAGATGACGAAGTTCCTCAATCACAGGTTTTTATTTGGGCACGACTTCAAAGTAGCTGTACTTGTCAAACATGGCGGGAAATAAGCAGCCTGACGAGGCTTCTCGAACCTTCCACAAATTCAATTTATTTTTGAACAGGCTACTGTGGAAACGAGACGAATTTCGTATCAAATTTCCAAAGCACTACGTCTAGCAGGGACCCTGCTAAATGAAGACCACCCTGCTGCACGGTGGTCTTCATCTTGGAACCAATCTATCTTCCTCCCTCGGTCTACCTTACACCGATTTCTCACCCAATCTGTCCCGTCGTCATTGTAGTCTTCCCTCTTGTTCAGGGAGGGTATTGTTTGCACCATTTATTCCCGAACCTTCATTCCCCTCCCGACGCGTTCCCTTCCTCACGGGAAATTTCTCCATTATTTATATCATAATTGCTTTTTACCTTTCGGCGTCGTCCTCCTCCCATGAAACGAGCCCTTTTCATCGCGTCCCTACAAACTCATCACCGTCACCGCTAGCTAGTCGTCCCTAGCTCCCCTCGTTATGACAACAATGCCTCCCCCCCCCGT
Source organism: Gerris buenoi (assembly GCA_001010745.2). Classification (NCBI taxonomy): domain Eukaryota; kingdom Metazoa; phylum Arthropoda; class Insecta; order Hemiptera; family Gerridae; genus Gerris; species Gerris buenoi. The sequence continues at coordinate 61,036 of KZ653441.1, forward strand.
GCTCTCCCCACCCCCACCTCTTTGTAAGGCACTTTAAAGCGTAAGCCCGGAGGCATACCCTCGACCCTACTAAAAACTTGCAGAAAATCACCTCCTACTAATGCAATTTTCACCAAAACACATCTTCTCCTCTAATGAAATTGTATACAGAGATAAAACAATAGCGAAACCTGTCCTGACCTTTTTAACCTCCCATGGGAGGAACGAATCGAGAAAACAGGTCGACAAAAGCTATCAAACTAAAAGTTTTTATTGCCCCGAGGCCCCCCCACNGAATTTAGTTCAACATGCCTTCCTCAATAGAGAACATGCAGTGGGTGTTTTCTTCGACCTCGCAAACGCCTACGACACCACCTGGAGACATGGAATTATTAAAGCACTCAGAGCATGGAATATTCGTGGCGAGTTGTTGAAATTGATAGCGAGTTTCCTCTCAGACCGAGTCTTCCGGGTTAGAGTAGGCGAAGCTCTGTCTGCACAATTCACTCAGGAGAACGGAATCCCCCAAGGTTCTGTCCTGAGTGTCACTCTCTTTGCAGCGGCCATTAATGGCATAGCCGATGGAATCCCCTCGTCAGTAATGCAATCATTATACGTCGACGATCTGAGTATACTATCACGAGCAGGGGATATCCTAGAAATATTTTCAAACCTTCAAAGAGCTATCAACCTCATAGCAGAAGCAGCAGAGATGAGAGGATTTCGTTTCTCTCTCGGGAAGACGGCATGTATACATTTCTCCAGACACAGACAAGAGCATGGCACCCCAAGTCTGTATCTGGGAAATGAGGACATTCCAAAAAAAGATCAGGTCCGTTTTCTGGGAATGATTATAGATAAAGAGCTAAGGTGGGGTCCTCACATTAAACACCTAGTGGAAGTTGCTAACAGAGGCCTAAACACATTAAAGGTCATTGCCCACCATAGCTGGGGAGCAGATCAAGAGCTTCTTATCAAGCTGTTCTGCGCCCTAGTGCGCTCCAGAGTAGAATACGGGTCGCAAGTATATGCCTCCGCAAGGAAATCAGAGCTGAAGAAGCTAGTCCCCATTTACAACAAGGGTTTGAGGATAGCGACTGGTGCACACTACACCACGCCGGGTTCAGCCCTATGTAGGCTCGCCAACATCTTTCCGATATCGCTTAGGAGAAACCAAGTTGCTTTAAGGTACGGGGAAAGGCTGAGAGCCTATCCCAAGCACATAGCCCAAGATTTAGTGTGCCAACCCACCACCCTTGAAGATTTTCGGAGGCAGCCGACGAGAACCTGCCCTCTTAGCGTGAGACTACCATCTTACAGAATGGGCATAGGCCAAAGACAGCATGAAATTTGTGTCTTCGAAACCCCCAAGATTCCACCATGGATTCTACGGCCTATAAGTGTGGACCAATCTCTTGCCAAATTCAAAAAAGATACCACGGATCCTCAAATTTATAAAACTCTATTTCTGGAGAAGAAGGCAAATCACGAGAATTGGCATTTTATCTACACAGACGGATCGAAGTCAGAGAAAGGAGTTGGATGTGCGGTGGTCCACGAGAGCGATACCTACCTTTTTAGCCTACCCTCCTGGGCGAGCATCTTTACTGTAGAGTTGTGGGCCATTAAAAAGGCACTGGAGCTGATTAAAGGAGAGAATAGGGACAAATGGGTTTCCAACCGAGTTTCGCAGGAGGGATATTAGGACAATGCAAAGAGTTGCATCTGGCCACTCACGTCTTACCCACAACTATCTTCTTGAAGGCGGACCAAAACCTAGATGCCCACACTGTAGGACTGCCCCTCTGACAGTAATTCACATAACCACAGTGTGACACACTCACTAGACAACCTCAAGTTAACTGACACGCTTGCCCAAATGTTTGAGTCCCCAGAAAAAATTATTATATTAAAAGACTACTTTAAAAAAATAAAGGTATATAACCTAATATAAACAGGAAAAAAAGAAAAGGAATATTATAATAATACTAACCTTAATTAAATATATTAATAGACTTTAAAGAATGATAACAAAAAGACGAGACAAAAATAATAAAGCGGTATAATGTAAAAAAAAGAGATGCATTTCCGTTACAAAAAGTTAAATGTTAATGTTTAAGCCGTAGTTTTAGAGAGATGAATTATTGGGTCTCCCTTATAACTTTCCTGTGATTGGGTTATTACACACAACATATCAGTTAAGTTTCAAATGTTTGTGTCGGGTACTTTATGAGAACCGGTGCGTCGCAGATAGACAAGCGCAGGCATGTATAAACATCCTAGTTATTGACCACGCACCCTAAAAATAGATTGCTAGAATCATTGTATCCACATCATGTTTCGAGCCTAGCCTGGTAGAGTAAACGGTCAAGTAGCTAGGTCGAGTAGCACTCTACCAAGCTATTAGCCTAATATGAACGATACGGATAGTAAACGGTCGAGGAGAGTGGATAAAAGTTGGTCGAGTAAATGAGCGAGTGCGGTGGTAGTGTAGCTCGACCGCCGAAGGGCGAGTAGACCACCCACTCTACGTCCGTCCTAACATTGAATACCTTCTTCTATATATAATTTCGGGATTATTCAGAACTAAAAAATGAAAACACCTCACTTTACTAAGGCTACTATCTCAAGCATGTGTGAACGACTTTAGAGTCACTCTACCACAAAAACAGCCCACCGTTTTACTCTACCGTCCCTTGTGCTGAAAAGTAAGCTAGTGCACTCGACCATTTACTCTACCAATGTAAACTAGGCTTTATTAATAATTCATTGATGATCTAGTTACTGAGTTCACGGTACACAGAAAGAATTATGTTACTTTTAGAAGTCTGCAAGGACGTTGGAATAGCCAGAATAATCGTATCAGGGTTGTCGTCGTACTTTTATGATCCCAGTTGACGAGGCTTGTACTAGATCTCATGGTACTCGATTTGCTGACGTTATCTTTACTTAAAATATTTCAGATTATTAGGAACATTTATTAGCAAGAATAATTGTGATCATTAATAATTGGCTTGTCAAGGGATCGAACTCTACTTGTTGTGGTGCGTAGCCCTTCATTAGTACTTTTATAAACACCAAGAGGGAAAAAGTATTGCAACACAAGTGACTTACTGATTGGTTTGCAATCGGTTTCTAACTCGGCCTAACAACATCCCAGACACCCGGCTTGTAAAACAAATTAATAAAGTTACCGGTTATTTATTTCTATAT
>KZ653442.1:0-12720 GCA_001010745.2 Gerris buenoi
AAAAATCCTGAACTGGTTCTAGAACCGTTCTGGAATTGGCTGTTGGAACAAACCTATTATTATTCATATTACATCAAGGATAACTTGTATGCCTTATCTCTACATTATAATATTGTTTTTATCATGGATATGGTGGTTAGAGACATTTATGCATTGGAATCTGATATAATTTGAGGTTTAAAACTTCAATTGATAATGAATAAAACTATAAAATTAATCTTTTATGTAGATGGCAATTTTTTTTTTAAACCAGTCAACAGAGTCCCTGGCAACTGTATTTTAGCAACCTTCCTGCCTTTGCCATCATTATCAGTGTTTTCAGCAATATTTGATTAGTGTCATTGATAAGGAAACCTCCCCTACAATAATATTAGGTCCCTATGTGTAACATTGTGCATGATATATTCTTTGTAGGTAAGTGGGAGGAGTCCCTCAGTGTTATAACAAACATTGAAGATGTATTAAGCACAATGTTGCCTGAAATTGAAGATCAAATGCCAAATTACATGTTTATGCAAGATGGTGCCATCGCTCTCTGCAAACAATTCAATACTTACAAGTGAATTGACCAGACTTCAGGCAACATGGTGCTTAACACATCTTCAATGTTTGTTATAACACTGAGGGACTCCTCCCACTTACCTACAAAGAAATTACTAAAAACTTTTGTTTTTTCAATATGATGTGATGGGTTAAGATTAAAAATAATGTCTATTAAATTTAGAGTAGGTTATACTTCCGTTTTCTGAATAGAGACATAGAGGCAAGTTTAATTAAATTTATAATGAAGGCCAACTGGTTAAGGTTGTTAAAAAACAAAACAAACATTAAGTACTAGTTTAACTGATCAATAATACAATTTGGTTTCAACTATATAGTTGTCAGTGTACTGTTAATTAGATTTTTTTTGGCTTAATTTGCTGTTCCTTCATCGTTCTGATCATCACAAATTTATGTTATTGCAGTGTGGGTTATCATCCATTTATATCCTTAATATAACCATTAGTGTGAACATGTCTTACCTCCTAATAATTCCAATCATTGCCAGATAAATCTGTGTTTGTGTCTTGGTGTGAAGCATATTGTATGCTTACCACTTATGCTGAACCCCTAATTATATTACTTACATTAGGTTAGAGATGGTTTTATAAATTATTTACATTAAAAAATCTATTATAAATAATTATTGTCAGAAGATAGAGCACTAGTAGAGGTAATTTCCAAGGATTTAGAAAAAAATTAAGAAAAATATGTATCTCCACGTAATAGTTTATATCTACGATTAATACGAAATAGAAACAGTGTATCTCTGTTTAGATGCGTAGAAAGTGATTCTTTATTATTAAAATACAACAATCGTAGATAAAGCGCGGTACGCAACTCTTGCGAAAACTGCATTTTGCTTTGCTCATGTGGTTTCATCCGAATTTTACTGCCGAAAGTTAGAGTTTCAATTAACAAGTTAGACCAGGGTTTGGTTCAGCCAATTCTTTTTATTTTGTGTGTTATGTTTACTCTACATGACCTCACTTATAGGGTCACTATATGGTCACTATATGTGACCATATAGTCACTCACTTATTAGTAGTAGTAGGCTCACTTATAGGGTCACTATATGTGAGCCAGGTCTACGCTTATTAAATTTAATTTAATTTAATTTAAGCTGAAGCATTAAATTAGTCTCTATTGTGTCTGAATTAAGGAGTCAATTAGAAATAAGCACTCATCCTAATAATATGATAAATGAATAGACACGTAAGGAAAGATAATAGAAACATAAAATACAAGTATAACATTAGATTGTATTAATAGATGTCTCTATTTTCTAGATTTGATTCTATTTAGTATTTTGGAATACCAAGTGGATTCCAGAGTAGTTTATTTAGGGTAACTCAAGTTATAGCCAGTTCAAGGTCTTTACTATGCTTCTGGGAAAAACATAATATGCTTTTATTTTAATATATTTACTTCTTTAAAAAAATATTTTTTGTTTACAAGGCTAATTTTATTTGGCCTACAATTCTAGTTGTGGCATTTCTTATACAATATACATTTAACTTTTATCAAAGTCTGTAATTTTTAAGTCTTGATTGGTAAGAGCCTAACAAAGATGTATTCAACATTTGATGTGATTTAGTTGATAGTTTAGGATATTTTGTTTTGACCATGACCCAAAATTCTGATAATCCTTCTTATTTTGATGAAACCTTGAACTAGGAACTCTGTCACCTGCCATATCTCAATCTTTTATATGGTTAGATAGAAGCAGAAACTAGCATTGGATTACCAATATCAATCGTTGATTGAGTCCTGAAGAGGTGTTTTTGTTTCACAACTCACCTAGCTTACTCTTTTCTACCTTAGTTCAATCAATGTTCTAAACTCTGAACCAGGGGTCTCCAACCTACAGCCATATCCGGCTGGTGAGAGGTTTTTATCTGGCCTGCCGTGCCACAAAAGTAGTTAACAAATAAACTAAAACATTGCAAAATTTTAAGTTATACATCATCAAATGCCAATTTCAACCATCAAAATAGATTAACACGATTCTTCTTCAGGTTATTTGGCCAAATAACCCAATTAGAAAAGTGTGAATATAGGATAGTGCTTATCCAGATATTCCTTACATATCATTGTGAAGTTCAATTGCTGAATTTTGAACCATCTTATTCAGATCCGGCTCAACCAAAAAGTTTAGTGACCCCTGTTGACTATTGATCACATCGATAGATCTAAATTGTGACTAATTCCTCCGTATCAATCACTTGTACTGCTGTCAGTTATGACAAAGATTGGTATTAGTGAAGAGTGCTTTAATTTAGCTTTAGAGAGAGGCAACCAAATGTGAGAGCTTTAATACAGTTTTTTATTATTAATTATTATTGATCACAAGGAGGTAAATATTTTATCACTCGTTACTTGTCATCAATTTCTTGTATAATTAATTATTTATAATGTTTCTGTTTCTCTCAGAAAGCAGCATTGCCCGCAGTTATTTTCAAGTGCGTTAGGGGTGTCTCGGTAGATAGGGAAACCAGGAGTGGTGTCAGGTTCCCTTCCAATTATTGTTTCAGTTATTGTGTGGAGTAGGCCCAAGGCATGTATTAAGTTAATAAACCATAATTCAAATTCTATTCTGGTTTAATTTTTTTATTTTTGACTATGGTAGATGCTGAGTGTTGAGAACTACACTCTTGCCTGCCTAAAGAAACTATATTTAAGATGATTGAAAAATTGATCAATGATTTTCTATAATGCTTGGAAAGATTTGTTGGTGAATACTGCCCATCTTAAGCCTGGTTTACACGATGCTGATTGGCGGGGCCAATTGGCCTCACGGATTGCGGGACAATCGTTGGCTCGTCCAGTTGAAAAAAATACCGTTTACACGTGGATATGAATTGTCCCAGGTGTAGAGGTCGAGAAATAGACAATTTTTGCACTTTTTTGTTGTTTTGCAAGTTCTATATTGAACTTTTGAAAGTGCCTTGTAAGGACTTAATTTTAGCCTTCTCCTCATCCATACTAAATCCTTCGATGTTCATTTTATTGACAATCTCTACGAGTGCCGTTTGACGGGCGTTATTATCTTTTTAAAGATCATCATGCATGTCCCACAAACATCTATGTTCAACCAATTTTAAATTAGTTTCATCGTTGAACTTCGGAACTATTTTACGCGTAAACATAGATTAAGTTATAAAAAAACGAACTTAAAAAAAAAAAACAAAGATTAAATTGAGAGAAAAAAATATAATAATGAGAATACAGAGTAATAGGAAAGAAAGAAACTGTCTCTGACTGGCACGACGCAACTGTCCTATATCGTTCACACGGCGCAAATTGTCGTGGCAATACCAAGATCTAGTGGTGAGATCTATTGGCAAGCCAATTGTCCTAAAACGTTTACACAAAGCCAGTAATTTCATGCCAGTCAACTGGCTTCTTTCAATTGTCTTGCCAATTGGCATCGTGTAAACCAGGCTTTAAGGCCAGGCACTCATTGAAACACAAGGCTGGGCAGGCCAGTTCCACAATTGTTGGGCAGGCTATGCGTGTCTCAATACTGCCCTGCGTCTTTTTGGGTGCCCGTAATGGTTCTCCCTGTTAGATCATTTGTCTTGTATTCAAAGCAGCTTCAGTCTCTATTAAGCCATAACAAGGACTGATTATAGAAGAAATAAAAGTGACAGTAATAAATAAATTTGATAAAGGCAAAACTAAATTATGTCTGAGACCAATATGAACTGTCTTACGTTTAAGACATTGGTCTCTGACATAATTTAAACACACCTTTCTCTATTTATTTATTTATTTTTTATTTTATTATTTTATTTCTTCCAGCACTGGGGATTACCACAAAGAGGCTGAAAGCTGCTTTGAAAAGAAATGTCTTGTTTACATGGAAGGAATTTTCTCTAAATCCAACTATTTTAATAGTTTTTACATTTACTAGTTAGACAATAGTTCTTATGATACATTAATAGTTTTCTCAATTAGTTCTCAGCTTTATTTAGTTTGTCTACCAGTCCAATAGATATTTAGTTAGCTGACACAAAATATAAGTTCACTCGAGTTCAAATTTTGCTTTATTTAAAATTGCTGCTTTATTTAAAATAATGTTTTCAACCACCCTGATTATGCTAATTTATTGTAGTGCTTCAGGAAAAAAATCAATTAAGATTCGCTGAAAAGATAATTCAGCTTGGCAAATCAGGTTTGAGTGGTACTTCAACTTTTTATTAAAGAAGAATATTTTTAAAAAAATAGTCCACTTAAAAAAAAAAAATGACAAATTAGTCAAGGCCTCTATTGAGGAAAGATGTTCTGGCCTGAGGCTTTCAAATGGCTTGAGCCTTCTCCTTGTGCGATAACCAGTAGCAATTAGTTTTACTACCTTCAATAATGGAGGAGTTAAGATTTGCAGCTTCTTTAATGATGGGTAAAAATAAATTGATGTATTAATAAAGAAAATTTAAATTGTATGTCATAAACTTTATTACATTCAACAATAATCTATCTTAGCCTTCCAATTTTATTATTTACTTTAAACAATAATTCTATTTGAAATAATAATTCCTTAACTCCAATATGAAAGGGTTTTTTTTATTTTATTATTATTATTATTTTTTATTAATAAGTAAATAACAAACTTAATTGATAAAAATATATAAAGATAAACTTAAATGAACATTGTAGTTGTGGAGTCAGTACCAAACAAAATAATGCGTTTAATAAATGGTTGTGAGTGTATAAAACCACAAGATTAGTTGTGAGAATAGGTAAGCATGAGAATTAATCTCTGTTCAAGTTAACTTATTATTAAATGTATAAATCCTCAAGATTAGATGTGAGAATAGTTAAGCATGAGAATTAATCTCTGTTCAAGTTCACTTATTATTAAATGTATAAAACCTCAAGATTAGATGTGAGAATAGGTAAGCATGAGAATTAATCTCTGTTCAAGTTAACTTATTATTAAATGTATAAAACCTCAAGATTGGATGTTAGAATAGGTAAGCATGAGAATTAATCTCTGTTCAAGTTCACTTATTATTAAATGTATAAAACCTCAAGATTAGATGTGAGAATAGGTAAGCATGAGAATTAATCTCTGTTCAAGTTAACTTATTATTAAATGTATAAAACCTCAAGATTGGATGTTAGAATAGGTAAGCATGAGAATTAATCTCTGTTCAAGTTCACTTATTATTAAATGTATAAAACCTCAAGATTAGATGTGAGAATAGGTAAGCATGAGAATTAATCTCTGTTCAAGTTAACTTATTATTAAATGTATAAAACCTCAAGATTGGATGTTAGAATAGGTAAGCATGAGAATTAATCTCTGTTCAAGTTCACTTATTATTAAATGTATAAAACCTCAAGATTAGATGTGAGAATAGGTAAGCATGAGAATTAATCTCTGTTCAAGTTAACTTATTATTAAATGTATAAAACCTCAAGATTGGATGTTAGAATAGGTAAGCATNGGTACCGGGGTATCGGACTCATGAATTAACTTGCTAAAATGAACAATCTGAGTCAGAAAAATGATTTAAAAAAATTAACTAGAGGATAAACGAGGAAAAAAAAAAAAAAAAATCACCCATCCAGCCCATTTGTCTTCTAAATGATTGATCAGGAGAAAAAGTAAAAGTAGGCAGAAAAAGAAGGATTGCCAACTTAATTATTTCATAATATCTATTCATAATACATACTTCATATCTATTACAGTAGTTTTAAAGGATTGCAATGTTGTAAGGGGTGGTTTTTATGGAATGAAAATTTGCTAAATAATGAAATTGATAATATTTTAGGCAGTTACATTTTTAATTTAAGAACTCAATTTTTTTGGGTAATTTTCTTAATTTTAAAGTAAGTTTCAATAGGGGTTGATTTATGAGGGTTGAAAACATATTAAATTAGTACATATTTTAAGCAACAGCGTTCTTAAATCCATGTTGTTGAATGAAATCCTTGGTGACTACAAATCACCGTGTCCTGCCATGCCTCATGGTAGATGGAGGGATCTTCACGATCAGACCTTTGGTTTAGGACTTTCTGATTTGCTCCACCATCCACCTTCCCCACTCCATCCTCAAGCTTTCCACCATGTGCCTCTTAAGTGCGGTTACTTACGACCATGGCGTCAGACTTCAGCTGATGAATCCGGTGTCTCATCTCTGATTAACGATCCAAATGAGTTCAAAATCAACTTGGACGTTCAGCAGTTCAAACCTGAAGAGCTGAAGGTGACTTTGGATGATGGATATGTGGTGGTGAAAGGTAAACATGGTGAGAAACTTGACGAGCATGGTTTCATCTCGAGGGAGTTCACTCGAAGGTACAAAATCCCTGAGGATGTTGATCCCAATCAACTTGTCTCAAAACTATCTTCAGACGGTGTTCTTACACTTCATGCTCCAAAGGTAAGAGGATTCCAGATTTTTTTTTTTTTTTTTACCTATTTCATTTAAAGAGCCAATAATATTAATTATAATTAGATAACGATCTCCGAGCCCTCAGTCTCTAGAATAGGACTTTAGAGGAACAGCTCTGAGACTGGGGATGCAAATAGTTGCCACGGCAAAGACCCACCCCAGGGTTTGCAAAAACACAGCCCACCTTGGTTTTTTTTTTTTTTTTTTTTTTTTTTTTTTTAAAACTTGATTTTTTACTTTTTTTTTTTAGTCCAGGAAATGAAGCACTTTAGCTTGCAATTCTTTCGTCCTACATCGATTTACTTGAAATTTTGACTTTAGGTAGGGAATAGCCCAAGGATCAAAATCTATATATCATGCCGAGGGGCACTATTACCCTGGGGGTAGTTGCCACCCCATCTCGGGAGTGGAATTTTATTTTAACCACAGGAATCGATAGAAAAACTAANGGTTGAAATATTTTGAAATTGTGTTCCAAAGCATGAAACAATCATGAACAATCCAATCATGAACATCCATCAACTAATCCAAATTGAATTTTACCCATCTTGAGCTTTAAAATGTTACTTTATAATTTTTGACAATTAGGGGTAGTTTTCATCCCTAAAAATTAATCAGCACCTATCGGCTTAGTATAGATTTTGAAGTAGAGGGTAAGATGAGCCTAATTCCCAATTTTTATGCAAATCGATGCAGGACGAACAAATTGCAAGGTTTTACCATTTATTGGGCTTCATTGACTGGACTATTTTGTTTTTTTAAACGAAAAAATTAAATTAGAAGTCAATAACTTAAAAAAATTAAACATAGTTGAAACCGGTTCTACTTTCTCTTTGTTGAAAAATTGATGTTTGTATGTGGTCCAACTTTTAACTTGTGTAAAAGTAGATGGGTTGTTTAGAAATCGCACAAGCTATATTCCACCCTCTATGCTCAGCCTTTAGTAATTCAGATCAATTGGATGCTTCAGGTTCACCTCAAGCATATGAAACATCAGTATTTTGTTTCCTCAAATTTTTTAACAGGACAAAGTTCTACCATTGATTAATCATCTAGCCTATTTTTTATTTTTATTTTTTTTTTTAAAAATAAGACCTTTTTATAAAATGTGTTTTTGCTCTCCTACTAATCATAACATAGACAGAATGAACGCTCGCTTCATTGCTAGAGCAACTTGATATTTAGTGTATTATTTACACAAATCAACAGACAATCTTAATTAAGAATAATTTTAAAAAGGTCCTCATTTAAAGTTTGTCTTGGCTGCACTGTACAATTCTATATAACATATAAGATAAAACTTTTACAGGATATATTGTTCAATTATAAAGAATGTATCAAATCTAGAGAATACTGTTCATATCTAAAATAGCTTACAAGTAGTTCAGCTTCCATGAATTATCACTTGATTGAGAGGTAAGGGGTTCAGTGGAATTGGGAAAGTCGGGAAGAGGGGGAAATAGAAGGGGTAGAGGGGGTATTTTTTAATAAAACCGTTTTCTTAAAATAAATTAGTTTAAATCAAGACTTCCGCTCTGCCCTGGAAGAAACAATTTTGGCTCTTTTACGTGACCTACAAGGGGAGAAAGGAGGTACAATTTTCATGAAAAACCTGCGACGCCATTTATAAAAGATGCCTTGAGATTAGTAGTTGGTGGGTGATTTGGTTGGAATGCTGCAGGATTGAACATTTCTCCTTAAAATGGTTGTAAGTACTAAATTTCTTGTAGTTATACAAGTACATACCTTCAGGGCTTTTATACCAACATGTTTATCGTAAGGAAGGGTAAACTTGTTGCTAATAGAAAAATTGCTTGAGCCAGTTGTTGATAGAGTTTAGTCCAATACTTTGCATTACGATGAGTACATTAGTTAGTATGTTCATTTAATATGATTTTTTTTTTTTTAAACTATTTATTTGTATAGATAAAGTTCAAATACCACTTTATGACTAATCTGCCATCTTGATTCAAGATGACTGCCAAATTAACTAGTACTTTTATTTTATATTTTACATCTATAATATAAAAAGATTTTTTAGTCAATTTATTATCAAAATAGAGTTACCACAAGAAACGTAGAACAAAACTAAACAAACATAGACCGGAATATTGTTTTCCAGAAAATTACGCTTCTTAGGTATAGGCTGAGCACACATTAAAATGCTTCTTTTTTTTTAATAAAACATCAGAAATATATGAGTCTGCTCGAATGATACACTCAATCCACAAGTGTCGGGCAGGCCACTATTGGCACAGTACTGCCCTGCTCTTTATCTCAATTTGCCTGGTCTTGTGTTTTTCTGAGCATGTACAGAAAATTTGCCTAACTTTGAGAGTATCTTTAACATTGATGATACCATTTATTAGCTCTATTCCAAATTTTTTGTTTTATTTGCTATCAGGCTAAAGAAGAAAGCAAGGCTCGTGAAATTCCTATCACTCATACTAATCAACCTCTTAGGATTAAAGATGATAGGAAGGTAAACAGGACTGATGATGCAGTGGCAGCCAACTAGAATTTCTTCTCATTTCTCACCAGTTCTTCCAGCATCAGTTCTTCTTAGACATTAGCTTTATGATTGATTGCATTTTTTGCATTTAATATTTATTGAGTGTACTTAATATTTACTTATTTAGTGTGTTTAGTAGATCATCTATTTATTCTTATTGTTAAAATCCTAAAATAAATAATAATTAGACAAAAATAACTTAAACTGTTTTTTATTTTCTTTCTTTTCAAATACATATTATGAACGCCTTATTTTTTTTATATTTTTTTTAAATTAACTTAAAAAAAAACTTTTTTTTTTTTTTTTTTTTTATAATCTGTTCTTACTATTTCTTAATTGCTATAATAATTTGCATTTTTGCAATAATCAATTTCTTAATTAAATGTATCTCTCATTTCTTTCATTTTAATTTTCATAATCTTACTAATTTTCAATCATCAGTTATTATCTATTAGTTTCAATTATTAATACTTACTTTTTTGAATTTTTGAATTAATCTTTTATACATTCCAACATAAAAATATCCTTTTAGTATGTTATAAAAATAACATTTAAGGTCGAGCTTGATAGAGATTCTTACATCTCTTTTATAGTTATGTTATACTTGTGGACTATTATGCTATGAATAATTTATTATATTAAATATTAATCATTATTTTGATGTAACATAAATCTAAGAATAGTGATTATTAGTTATTTCATTTTGTATTTTGTTTGTGATTCATTGTGTGATGTGCATAAATTCTGTTCCACGTATTAGATTTGAAGGTACTATTTGCTTGTTTAAAAAATTCATTTATACATTTCAATTTTAATGAATGTTTTTATACTGATTCTCATTATTTAATTTAATTTTAGAATTATTTATTTGGGTAAATTTGCATGTGTATGATTATTTATGATTTTTAGTGTTATAAATATACCCAATAATAAAAAAAGCAACCAATAATTTGATATTATACATTTACTAATGACTGTTTCATTCTAATATATTACTTGTTTAAAATAAAAAAAAATTCTATTTGCTTAATAGTTTCTGCTTGTAAAAGCTCTTAAAAAAAGTTTTTTATATTGTAGTTCTGTATTTAAAATTTTAAATAAGAAATACTTTTTATTTAGATTTATCTGCCGTAGAATTGAGTATGAATATCCAGGTTAAATACAATTATAAGTCCTTTTTTTTGGATTTATTTATGTAGGATTAAATATTTATAATTTATGTAGTACTATATTTCTAATAAAATTTAACGTACTTTTTCTTTATATTTAAGCTTTGCAGAATTAAATGTTAATTATTTATCTAGACTGAATTATGTAAACAAAAGACTTTTAATAAATTAAATTTGCCTGTATAAAAAATATTATTTATTATTAGTTCCTTTAAAGTTAGTTTTTATTTTACCTCTAACTGCTTCTTTGTTTTATTTTATTTTTGTTGTTGTATTTCTAAGTAGTTCAAAAGTATAGAAATAAGAAAATGATTAAAAATTAATATAAAATAAGTATTGAGTGCAGAATGCACAAAAAATGAAGGGGTTATATAGTCCCTTACATTTTGATCGGGTATTGTCTGAAGATCAAAATGTAAGGGTGGTGCCTCCTGCTTCTTTATAACCTGAATCCCTACATGGTCATTTTAAAGTAACAGGATGGTGGTCTTGATTATTTAAAAATAATCCCACCACAATTGTCAAAAATTATGGATTCCTAAGAACATTAGAACCTCGGTTATCTGCCTCCTGGTTCACTGTTTTTCTGGCTTAATCGTTAGGGCACGCCTGACTAATGCACTCCCCTTTCTTTAATTCCATGCATTCCCCCACTACCTGGTGTGTGATCATGACCATGAAGGTACTATCTGTCAATTATTAAGCTCAAAAAAATGCCTGGGTCACCTGGGTGAGCCAAAATATTTTTAACTCGTGGTTTGACTAAGTTTTTGTGCCTCTGGTCAAAAATAAAAATAATCAATTCTAGCCCTCAAATTTTCCCCTTTTCTCGCATAACCACCTTTTCAATTATTCGGATTCGTGATTGGTAGTTACTCGAGGTTCTACTGCACCAATTAAATTAAAATATAATGGAACCCAAAAATAGTTAATTTGTGATAAGCCAATCATTCAACATAGTAGTATTTTCATTCAAGAAATAAGCGTATATAATATATCTGAAGTGTCGTGGCTCAAAATCAGTAAATAATTTTATCTTTACATTGCTGATTGCTGACCCAAAGAATTAAAATAATCTATATGTAAAGCTGTATTATGTATGCAGTTTAGTAGTCAGCCACCTCGAAATACATAAAAGCGCTATTTTGAGAGGTCATATTTTCAAAATTTTATTTGTTACCACAACGAATACGGTTCGCAAACGATCTCTGCCGGGGTTGGAACAGTTTCGTGGACGGTACGAAACACTGTCACAAGTCGGCTTGGATCGGCTTTTATCCATTGCGCATGCCGGTGACGATCCCCCGGACGGTACAATGCTTGGTTGGAACAAACCTAATATATAAATGTGTTCCCGGTACATTAAAATGTATACTAAACACACAAAAAATAAGGGGCTTTAGCCCCCCCAGAACTTTTGACCTAGGATCGCCACTGCTCCTTACACCAATGCACCACAGAACTACCTTCAAAGATGCTTCCAGTAGTAAAAATAAAAAGGGAAAAAAAGGCCTTCAAAACTTCTGGGCCGATTTTGACGAAATTTGGCATACATGTTCGGAAAAATCATACCCCGAGGCGAAATCGAGAAATTAATTTTAGCTACAAATTAGAGGGCGCTGCCCCCCAAAAACTCTGAAAAAAATTATTTCTCGAAAAGGGTTTCGACGATTTTGATTAAACAATTCTAAAATATAACCCATTTAAATACGAATCTAACGGTATAAGCCGTTTTCCCGGGAAAAATCTAGTTCCTGAGAAAATAGCTTAAAACGCGGACAGAGAGAGCCCGGGTTCGATTCCCCGCCAAGGAGAAGTTATTTTTATGGTATATTTTGATGAAATATTCAGTAATAATTTAATGTACAGACGAAAACGTATATATGGGAAACACTAGGCTAAGTAAATATGAACTCGTATATGAGAAAGTTTGTCTGAGTTGTCTCGGACCGATTTTTACTTTCTCATATAAAGAGAAAGTAGGTATTGTGATGGCGAGAAAATTCTATTTTGAGATAGTGATGGATTTACACGTTTTGAGGCCCCCTGAGTCCAAAAAAGTGGTTTTTAAAAAATGTCTGTCTGTCGTCTGTGC
>KZ653442.1:21483-31517 GCA_001010745.2 Gerris buenoi
GTTAAAGCAAACTAAATAATAAAACAGCTTACCGATTGAGGAAGGAAAGAGTTACATAAAAAATAAGAAAATTGATTTAAAGAGAGGTGAGCCTATATCATGTCGGAGATCGACATAAGACTGATTCTCGTAGAAACCGACGCCAGAGTCCTTATCAGAAGCGAAGCGTCCCCTCTCTCGTTAAGGTTCATCTCGCCGGCCCTGCGTTGACTCCTTATTATCTCAAACTTCTCTAGAGAATCAAGCTTACGCCCTTTCTGCGCATAATGGACGAAGCCGATCTTGTGCTGCGCTTGCATATGATTACAATCGGTAAGGTGCTGCTACAGTTTTATTGTTTTTACTTAGTCACTTTTTGCTTGTTTGGTCTTAGGCACTGATGATGGCCTCATGAAGCCTGAAAGCTGCTTTGCTGAATAAACCAGTAAGAATTTACGTGGAGAGACAATTTTTGTTATTCCTTTAAGATGAACTCCATAAACGCTCCTACATCTAACATAATTAAAGTAAAATCCGTAGAGCTTCATATGAATAAGAAAACCAATTAACAGTTCAAGGTTCAAATTTTTAATTCTGTAAATTACAGAGGTATTTGATGTAACTAAACCCCGACCAACAACTCGTAGCTCTATGAGGAATGCGCTAGTGTTGTTGATATTGTGTTATGTAATGTAAAGTCAGGTTTAAATAAAATAGACAAACAAAATATAAATTCGATAATAATATTTTGATACAATTGCAAGGTAAAAAGAACTTTTTATATACTACGTTTTTAAAATTTTCTGTCATAAATCATAAATTTGAAACCTGTCAAAATGAAGATCATAAATATGGGATATATCAAAACAAATAAGATAACTTGCGGATTTTTTTCCGAACTAACTTTCCATACAGCAAAATTTGCTGAAATGAAAACGAATTAAATGTTGCTGAAATATGGCTAAAAGTATTAAAATAATGCATTGTCATCGTGTTCTGAAGTATTCTAAAAGTTTCAAATGTCTAGCTATTCGGGAAGTTAGTTAAAAATCGATTGTAAGATTTGTACTGAACAAACAAGAAAGCAAGCTAATAAAAACGTAGTAAAATTAACATGGTGGGCTGTATTTTATAAAATTAAAAAAAACATCAGACTGTACCAACTTCCGCAATACTCAGAAGTTCCAATTTTAAAGCTATGTACCCAGCTATGCTTACAGTTTTTCCAAGTGCTATCAATTCTTGGTCGGGGTTTTGTAGTTCTGTGAACAGTAGACCTCGCGTCTGAAAAATAAAAAAAGATAATNTTTATTTACCTCACATAATAATTGTTTATTGTTTAACTGAATTTATGTTCGCTAAATCTTTATAAAATGTATAATTATTTATTGGTTAAGTCCACTTTAATTTATTTGTATTTTCTTGGGATTGTTTAAAGGCGTTATTTCACTTATATTTATGGCTCGGAGTGAGACTTGTCTTCCGCTCTAAAGCTTCTCTTAGCCCCTGAGGCAAAAGGTGTCATACTTGATACACACTCCTCAGGGAGATACAAACCAAGGGGACTAAAACCCACACGAGGGGTTAGGGGGGTGGGAGAGGGCAACACGAGGGAGAGAATAAAGTGAAAATTGGCTCCGTGTCTTCTCTCCTGAGAAGACCTCAGGGGAGAACAAAACATGTTTCACTTCAATTACCTCCATTACCTCGAGGGCAGATACCCCGAAAACGAGACAAAAGCAAGATATGCCCGTCCAACATATTAACTTCATGACATTGAAAAGTGAGAAACAAAACAACTCACTGCAGGCCACCAAAATGCGATAAACTGACAGCTGAAAAACAATACATGCTCGTTGATTTTATTCTGAGGTAAATAATAACAATATCCTTCCATTTTTTCAATTACGCTTAGAGTATCACACGGAAATCAAGATTGGCAGACATACTTTACTTCCGGCACATAGCATTTACGAAATCGAGTAACATTTATTATTTCGTTAAGATTCTTTGTCTTTGACGTTACACTTCCTCTAGACGACATTCTTCCTACGTGGGAAATATCTTACCACAAAGAGGAAAAGAAGATTTTTACAATAAGGAAGAATGTTTTGACGTCCTTTTTGTGTTTGTTTTGACGATGTTTGAAGTCGTCGGTATTATATATCCCTTTTTATTTTCTTTATTTTTTTTTTACTCAAATTGTAATTAGTTTTCATTAAAGTAAATCTGAATTTACTCAGAAATTAATCTTCATTTAATTAAAGTAAAATCCGTAGAGGTTCATATGAATAAGAAAACCAATTAACAGTTCAAGGTTCAAATTTTTAATTCTGTAAATTACAGAGGTATTTGATGTAACTAAACCCCGACCAACAACTCGTAGCTCTATGAGGAGTGCGCTAGAGTGGTGATATTGTGTTATGTAAAGTCAGGTTTAAATAAAATAGACAAACAAAATATAAATTCGATAATAATATTTTGATACAATTGCAAGATAAAAAGAACTTTTTATATACTACGTTTTTAAATTTTCTGTCATTAAATCATAAATTTGAAACCTGTCAAAATGAAGATCATATGGGATATGTCAAAACAAATAAGATAACTTGCGGAATTTTTCCGAACTAACTTTCCATACAGCAAAATTTGCTGAAATGAAAACGAATTAAATGTTGCTGAAATATGGCTAAAAGTATTAAAATAATGCATTGTCATCGTGTTCTGAAGTATTCTAAAAGTTTCAAATGTCTAGCTATTCGGGAAGTTAGTTGAAAATCGATTGTAAGATTTGTACTGGACAAACAAACAAACAAGAAAGCAAGCTAATAAAAACGTAGTAAAATTAACATGGAGGGCTGTATTTTATAAAATTAAAAAAAAAACACCAGACTGTACCAACTTCCGCAATACTCAGAAGTTCCAATTTTAAAGCTATGTACCCAGCTATGCTTACAGTTTTTCCAAGTGCTATCAATTCTTGGTCGGGGTTTTGTAGTTCTGTGAACAGTAGACCTCGCGTCTGAAAAATAAAAAAAGATAATATTACATCGATTTTAATGACTTTAAGAACATGCCAATGCCAAAGTTGAATAAAATCGAACAACACGTTTGGTAGTGACTAAAAAATAAACAAATTTATAGACAGAGAGACAAACGTCGAGTATCGAGTAAAGCCAGACCTCAGAGGCTTGGTCAACAAAGGACGTTAAAAATCTTAACTTTTTAAAAGTCGTATCTGAATATTGTTGTTTTAATGTAAACATTGTGAACTTGCTTTGCTATTAAACGTTATTCTGTGTTTAATAACTAACAATGGTTACTTTTACATTTTGAGTTCTTTATTATGTGACTTTTTCAGTATGTGAACGTGAACAGGTCTGATTTAAACAGTACGCGTATCTCCCCTCATGCCGAGACATCTCTTTGAAATATGATGCTTTCTAGCGTTACATGATGAATGCCGCGTGATTTCGTATATTTCATAGAAGACATACTTNGTGAGAGACACCAAGGGATGTGCCACGCAAGCGTGACACATAGGAACTGTTCCAACACCAGACAAACGTCACAAAGATGTTGGCCAATTACATTTTTTAAAAATCTTTCGTAGTTAGCAGAATTAGCCTTTAAAGTTGACTACTTTAGTTTGGGGATTTTACAAGAATAAATTATGTAATAATTTATTTTATTTTATTTTTTTAAAACGTAAGAACTTGCTAATAGAGGTATTTTTGAATCTTTTTCGAATTATTTGGATAGTCCAAACCCATCTTTGTCAAAGTTTCTAGAGAAAATATGTTTAATTTCTACTTTTTTCCACCAATTTTCCATTGGAATCATTTTTGCTAGTTTTACATTTTATTTTCAGCTTGTGGGCAATGTGTATGTGAATGAAGTTCCACTGGGAAACGAACCTACTTGTAGGACATCTCACATAATGGAATTTCACTTTCTTTAAACCTATTTAACCGATATTGAATCAAATGTAGGCTTTAGTTGAAGTCACAATTGTTTAAAACCATCTTCATTTTATATTTATTTTGCTTCCGAGCTTACCGGAGGTAACGGAAGCTATATGAAATTTTTCCTTCAATTTTTGCGAACCAACATATCTTAAAAACTACCCGTCCAATTTTAATGAAATTTGGGTGGTAGGTCAAAATTAGCCCATTGTTGGTCCCATATTAGTCCAAGATCCGGTATAAGGAATATATACCCTCATCCCTCATCTGCTTTTTAATTGGAATAAAGAATATATGGTAGAGAATGTGTAGAATGATACATCGCAAATAGGTTGCCTAGCGAAATCGCGTACCGATGATGTTAAATAATAAACTGTTTATAACCTTCCCCTTATTTCAACTTCCCCGATGTGTTATTCATGAAAATCGAACATTAAGTGAGAGAATCGACCCCAAGGAATTCAAAAAATAAGGGTTGCCTACTTTCCTCTCTGGACAACTATGGAGTTGCCAGGTATAAACAGGTGAGTAAGGTAATTAATATACCCTCATCAGTAATTATATCGAGTTATATATCAAATGAAAGCTAATTTTATTCCCAATCCAACCGTATTAGGTTGCCATAAATTTTAATTTAAAATTCAAAATTTTAGATCTAAAATCTAGGCAACCATGGATTCATCCAACTTTTTGATAAGGCAACCTAATACGGTTGGATTTGGAATAAAATTAGCTTTCATTTAATATATAACTCGATATAATAATTGATGAGGGTATATTAATTACGTTACTCACCTGTTTATACCTGGCAACTCCCTAGTTGCCCAGAGAGGAAAGTAGGCAACCCTTATTTTTTTAATTCCTTGGGGTCGATTCTCTCAGTTAATCTTCATCGATTTTCATGAATAACACATCGGGGAAGTTGAAGTAAGGGGAAGGTTATAAACAGTTAACATCATAGGTACGCGATTTCTCTAGGCAACCTATTTGCGATGTATCATTCTGCACATTCTCTATCATATATTCTTTATTCCAATTAAATAACAGATGAGGGTATATATTCCTTATACCGGATCTTAGACTATATAGGTTTCAACCTTCTGCGCCTGTTTTTTTCTCTTCCAAATGCACACATACATACATTTATTTTTACCTATAGCTTCAAAAGAACTTATCTGATTTGTATGAAACTTTTATAGCACATCGAAAGTAACCCGTAGATAGCCCCAGATTAATTAGAACCGTCTGTGCTCTTTAACCTTTGCTAAATTGATACTTTAATTAGTGTAAAAAATCAAAACAAATTTGACAGATTAAAAAAAAAAAAAAACGGGGATAAACAATTAAACCAATTAGACAATAATGTAATAAACAGCTTGGTTGGAAGCAACAACAAGACATACTGAGTAAACTTATATTTCCAGTATGTAAAGATATGTTGCTTTGAGTAAACATCACGATGCACCACACCCCTGAAGATGCTTCCAGTAGTGGAAGCGAAACGTCGGACTTCACCCCCTTAATGACGCGGATTCCACCGGAAAACCAAGCTGTTTATTAAGAGTCTACCCGCGGAAGCCTACGCACCAAGTTAGACAATAATAGCTTGTAAATGCATAAAATCAATAAAGTATGTGGATAGGACGCGAGAAAATATGTGCCACACCAATTGGCGTCTATTTATGCTTTTTGTTATTTTTGAGAATTTTGTGAATGTGTTGAGTTGGTTGATAAGCATAAAAGGCGTAAAGGTTTTGATCTTTTTTAATTATTTAAAAACTAAAGTAAAGACTAAACGTGATTGATGTGTTCTTAATATTAATCAATTAAGTAATTTATCATTTAATGTATTAAGGATTAGTGTTCGTACCTTATACAACATTTTGTGTTATACAAGGTAGATAATAGTAAAGAAAGTTTTCTACCTTATTATCTATTAACTAATTTATCTCCCAATTTTATAGCTTCATCACTTTTTTTTACATTTGTGGAATTAGGGTTACTTTAATAGAGTATTTTCAATAACTTTTATGTGTTTCTACTTAAGTAGTATTAAGAAAGTATAAAGGGCTTTAGAAAGGGCGAGCTTTATCGTTTAAATGATTTCTTTCAACATGGTACGGTCTTAGCAAATAAATCATCCTTAGACGAGATACCAGTCATTAAGCAAAGACCCTTAATGTGAAAAACATTAACTTTAGTCTGCCACGCAGTGTTATAGGCATGTCGCTTCTAAAAATAAGACCTTGGAAAACCGTATTGAAACCGAGAACATAAGGGCTTTTCCGAAGAAAAGCCTGCCCTTAAAGACCTGTTTAAGGATTCAACGTAATGAAGAGAAGACGTCCTTTTTTCCTGCGGTGTAAACATGTCTTGGTTCCCAACCCTCAGTAATGAAGGGTAAAACGTCTCCTGGGATAGCGACTTAAGGACGTCGAGGGGAGGGGTTAATGGGTTAAGGGCAATATTAAGGGATAAGGGATTTTATTAGGTTGTTATGTTAATTTTAAAGGAAGCTTCCGAAGAGGGAGAGCAGTAAATTTAATGCAGTTGCAGGAGCCTCTAGCAGAATACCTCGAGATCACAAAGTTGAAGATTCCGGAGGGAACCAAAACTAAAGAAGAGGAGGGTTTTAAAATCCGAATTCAACGTTCGAAATCCATGAAAGGGAAGTTGTTCTAAACTTCTGGTACCCTTCTGTCTAAATATTGACTTAAAACAAGGACTGTTAAAGCTTGCAGGGAAAGCTTAATACTTGTTGGCCTTTAAGATAATTGTCTTGTTTCTCAGGACGACCCTACGCTTTCCTTCCTTTCTAATTCCAAAATGGATAATATTTGGCAAAAGACAATATTTGCAAGGGAGGAACAGAGGATAGGAGACCTTAAACCGAAGTAGTTAAATAATTTACTGCTAGGGACTCTTTAGAGGACGTCTTAATATTGTAATTTAACAAGGGTTCGCTGTTCACTGATAATAATCCTAACACAATGATTTCTCCAAATTTATAAAACTAATATTTTATAAATTTAGGCTATTTTATAAAGGTTTAATTATCTTGATTTTAAAACTTTAAGAAATTAACTATGTCATTTCCTTTTTTTGTGAAAATTATAAATACTCCTTTACGTTTAAGTTTCACTAGAACTTATACTTAAATGCAAGTTACTAACCTATTTAATTTGTATTTATTATTGGGGAATAATAATCAAGGATGATTAGGAGATGATAAATTGGTCATTTTAGGTTTCTGTACAAAGTAAAAAAAAAGAAACTTTATATAACGGCTCTGTCTGTCTGTCTGTCTGTCTGTCCGTCCGTTGGCTTGTTTCAACTCATAAACAACTATAGCTAGAGACATGAAATTTACCACACAGGTACATCTCGGCATTTTAGACAACTGGACAAATGTTGGACTTTTTATACTTAATATTTTCAAGATGGTGGCCCTGCCAATATGGCGGGTGACCAAAAAAAAGTTTTTAGCTACCATGGCATGTTATACATCAATTTAAAGGTCTTGAAGTGTAGAAAAAGAATATGCAACTATTAAAATAACACACGTAATATTTTCAAGATGGCGGCCAATATGGCGGATGACTAAAAACAAAAATTTAGTAACCATGGCATATTATACATCAATTTAAAGGTCTTGAAGTGTAGAAAATGAATATGAAACTATAAAAATTTTACACTTGATATTTTCAAGACGGCGGCCAATATGGTGGGTGGCTAAAAAAAGTTTTTATCTACCATGGCAT
This sequence comes from Gerris buenoi, assembly GCA_001010745.2. Taxonomy (NCBI): domain Eukaryota; kingdom Metazoa; phylum Arthropoda; class Insecta; order Hemiptera; family Gerridae; genus Gerris; species Gerris buenoi. The sequence continues at coordinate 29,189 of KZ653442.1, forward strand.
GTTATACATCAATTTAAAGGTCTTGAAATGTAGAAAAAGAATATGCAACTACTACACTTAATATTTAAACTTGATCGAACAGAAACCGGCGATTATCGCCTCACGTACTTACGTGAAGCGCGCCTTACTTGTTTATTGTTACAAAACGTTTTAATTTCTGTTCCAGATCCGCATTATTGCAATATCCAAATATTAATGAGTAAGATTATTTTAACTTGCAAGTATTTTTAGCAAGTTATTACGACGTTGTGTACTGTAAATAAAATGCTTATGTTGATGTGATGCAGAAATTTCATAATTAATCATGGATATTAAACTTTTATTTTTCCTCATTGAAACCCTTGAGATGAAATGAAAGGGTGCGTTTTGCTGCTAATAATAATATGAAAAACAGCTGACTTTGAATTAAGTTTTTCGATTGATTGCAACCGGAGGTTTGAATGCTTTGAAGTGTCGGTTGTTTATTTTGGTCTGGGATTCAAGTCCCTGTTTGTTAATCAAAGGGCGGTATCATTGCTTTGAGGCGAGTTTGCCCTGGGCTTCAAGTGGCCGAATCAAACCAAACACTATTTGCTTGGAGTGTGGCGAGGAAGTGGAGGAACCGGCCAATGTTTCAACTTCATCAGATAAACGGAATAGTCAATCAGGAAAACAAATTATAATGTTACATGGTGATGTGGATTTTCTATTGCAAATTAAAGTTTTCGGCTAAAACCCCGCATTAACCATTATATAATTAGAAAAGTTCAGTGCTCTTAAATTAAGAGAGGATGATGTAATATATAGGTTTGCAAGGATACTATATAACATCATATCGTGGATTAATAATAACAAAAGAATGTACAATAAGAATTCAACATTTTACACTGATAAAAACTAAAATTTAAATAAATTATAGAATACTAATGGACATTTATCAATTACTAACTATATTTTGGGAATACAATAAGACGTTCTTGTTGGTTCTCTAAGTCTCTGTTCAAATACCCTCCGCTACCCAGTTTTCTCGAAGTTCTCTCACAAGCATTTCGAGTGGAGGAAAACCAAACTCTTGGTTGTAGAAGAGGACTTGGAAAGCCAGTTTCCATACATCAAAACCGGACTGAAAAGTTACGCCGAAGTGTTTGGCCCCCTTAACTTGTCTGTTTGATTTATCTAGAAATTCTCCGGAATATACATAGAGAGAAGAGAAGGGGTGGGATGGAAGAAGATACATATGTAAAGAGTTACGTATGATTTGTTGCCATATGTTTCCTAACGTTAGGTTACCATATTACGTTTTTGAGGGCACAGACGGAGAAGGGAGAAATGAGATACGTTGTGCGCTCTCTTATCCTCGGGGCCTGAAAACTTGACAGAACTTAGCAAACTAGTCTGAAATACAATGCGAGAGATACATCTGGGCAACAAGGCCTTCACATCATACAACAAACAAAACAAATTTTACTTTTAGTCAAAACGAATTTCGTTAAGTTTTAAAGTCAAAGCCAAGATGAAAACTTCCAGCGTTGGATTTATATGCAAGCCTTTTAAAAAATTCATAAATATATCTTAGAGAGCATGTAGAAATCATAAATATATCATAGAGAACTTATAAATAGAACTAACAACTCAAACACTTCTGGTTAAGACTTTTCCTTAAGTTATAGCGATATCCGAAAAACAAACAAAAAAGAGATATATGGTCAGTACATCTTCAACCATTTTTGTTTTCTACTTTGTTTGATATTTGAGTTTGTTATAACATATGTTTAGTTTAGATTTGTAAACTTTTTAAAGCAGTATTTTATTTCTGAACATAACAATATTTTTTATTATAAACTGCTTCTTTTTGAAAGTTTCTTATTATCTTAAACCTATCCTGGTAGTAAAATATACTATACAATACAGTTTTAAGTTCTAACCTGGGGACTGATTCTATAACTTTGAAACCGCCCATTACAAGTGGTTGTATACCAACAGATTGTTATGAATAATTATGAATATGCGTATGCAGCCTGTCAACGTGAATATAACTAGTTGTTGTTAAAATGATTTTATATTTTGGTACTGATACACTTCAATTCCATATTTGATGTTGGTATCCGTCAGGTTATGTTGTTATATCGCACATTGAATTCCAAATCCATACAGAGTGTCACCACAATTGTTTACATTTCGTTATTAAATCAGTTTTCAGGCTGCAGGAAATACAATAGGTTTGTTCCAACCCCGCTATTTGTACCGTCCTTTGTATCATCCCGCGGATCGTTCGGGAATCGTTTAGGACAGGTTTTATACGCATGCGCTAACATTGTACTGTAATAAAATCATGTCAGGTTGGAACGGG
>KZ653442.1:32368-51460 GCA_001010745.2 Gerris buenoi
AATTTTTCTTTCTCTAACAGGACTAAGATTAATATTTGTTTTTTAAAACAAAAGACCATTCAGGATTATATCAATAAAAGTACGTGTGTGCCGTGAGTCTACTAAAACAAGTTTTTTTTATAACAGTGCTAAAACCTACCACATCAAACAGTTTGGTTCGAGTTCAGGAGCGTTCCAACAAGACGGAATCACAAATCAATTTCCAACTGAGTAATTTTCGCGCATGCGCATTATGTCAATCACGGATTAATCCGAAACTGATTCGGAACTGGCGGTTGGAACAAACCTTATATAAAGAAAATAACCTTGCTGTAAGTTGCTGTAAGTAAATTTCTACAGTAAAAATAATTATCACAGCAACACTAGACATAATGATGGGTTAATCGACGAACTGATATCCAAGAAGAATCTTAGTTTACTTTTTAAGGCTATGGACAAACGAACACCAACCTAAGAAACGGTCATGGTGTTTATTCCTTACCTAGCCCCATCTCTGACCTCCTCGCTAAGATCTTATCTAGTACTATTACAAAGTAGGAATCAACACAACTAGAATAGTGGGAGCACAGCTGAGCAAGATTAAGGACCCAATACCCGGAAAATAAAAGTGGGATTATATGTGCGGACTGCGATTCTGAATACATCGCACAAACGGGTCGTAATTTCAAAACTAGAGCGAAGGAACACCTATGACCACCTGGCAGTTGATTTATCCAGTACCTCCCTGAGTTTAACCGCACATGCCAGCTCGACATAAATTAGGGTTCCTCTATTTCGCCAAGAAAGGACGGATTATGTTAGTCTCCTTCATCATAATGACTCACCCTCTCCATAATTTTATTATACAACTTTAGTTCTTCCATAATCGGTTGGCTATTTTTATTTATTTGACTCTATCTTTAAAATACTTTAAAAAGTTCTCCTAATTATAGTAAAAAAAAAGATTTCAGCCTAATTCAGTTGTGTTTTCCCCTATATTTATTGAACCCATCTTTTAAGTCTCTACATAAATAATAGATATCTTGTTACCAATTTATTTCTATCACTTTTGATCTGATATAAAATATAATGAAGAATTATTTATTTTTCGCAAAAGACAAAGAAAGAAATTAATTAATCCACTTTATTAAATAAAATCTTACTGTAAAATTAAGTTTGTGTAATTATGGTTTCATTATCCGAACTTCTTCTTTTGTTTGTTATTTAGTTCTGCTTTCTTTTTGCTTCTATTCTGTTATGATGAAGTTGGGTGATGAAGAATGGTTAAATCAAGTGTCTCGTTTAACTAAATTACTCTCTCATCATGTGATTTTTTTTTTCTCTTTTCTTTTCTTTTGATTACTTAGATTGCATTTCTTTTCCCCTTCTTTTCTTTCATTATCTTAGAAACAATCCCAAGAGGGTGGTTAAAAAAAGCAAACGGATAAAAGTTAAGGAAAAAGAGATAATAAAAAAAGTAAAAGAATTAAGCAGTAATAAAGTCCTTTTTTTAACTTATAAAATGAGAAAAAATGATAAAAATTAATGAACTTAAAAAAAAAAAAAAAACAGCCTCGAATTAATTTATTATATAAACAAAAGTCTTATGGGGTTTTTATCTGTTAATTTATTTTATTTTTCTTCTTAATTTAATTTGAAATTAGTTAAGCAATAAGAAGAATTATCATAATATATTAAACCTTGGGAGAGTTTGATTTAAATTATTCAGATATTTTACTAATTAAATATGCTTTTCTGTCGTGTAAAATATTATTAGAGTTATAATTATGATTATACATAATTAAAATAAATAACGAGAAAAAATCTAACAGTTACTTATGTGGTAAACAAAGGTATTAAATTAGCTAATTAATACAAAGACAAAAATTTTCTTTAAATATCTTATTTAAAGATTTATCTTTTCTTTTATATCTTTTTTTTAAAATCCATTAACAATGTTATGATTTTCTACATTAAAAACAATATCAATTTAGCAAATTTTTTTAAGCGCAGACAGTTGAAAAAAAAAAAAAAAAAACCTTTTGAAATTCTTAAAAATCAGATGAGTCCTTTTAAAGATGTAGGTGTTAATAAAACAAGTAAGGCGCGCTTCACGTAAGTACGTGAGGCGATAATCGCCGGTTTCTGTACGACTTAGTTAAAATTATCAGGTTTAATAGTTGCATATTCTTTTTCTACACTTCAAGACCTTTAAATTGATGTATAACATGCCATGGTAACTAAAAACTTTTTTTTAGTCACCCGCCATATTGGCCGGGCCGCCATCTTGAAAATATTAAGTGTAGAAACTCCAAAATGCGTCCAGTTGCATCAAACGCCGAGATGCACCTGTGTGCCAAATTTTATGTTTCTAGCTATAGTAGTTTATGAATTGAAACAAGCCAACGGACAAACGACACCAACGGACAGACGGGACAGACGGACAGACAGAGCCTTTATATAAGGTTTCTTTTTGTACTTTGTACAGAAACCTTAAAACTACATTTTGCTCATGTGAAATAGAAATCATTGGTTTAAAAGGTTGCAATTTTATTGGACCAACAATGGGCTAATTTTGACCCACCGCCTAAATTTAATTAAAATTGGACGATTAGTTTTTAAGTTTGGTTGGTTCGCAAACATGTTGGTACCGTGTTTATCAGTCACAGGACCGAAATGTCTGAAACGAATTTCTGTACAGGAAATTTTTGTAATCGGAGACATAACTGTATTTCGTTCCACAGAACGATCATAATGCATCTATTACCTGCCATAATCTCGGCAGCAAAATAAAAATTATAAAGTCTTCTTTTGTTTGTAGTAAGACTGTCATGGGGGGTAGGAAGAAGGAAAGCTTGCAATTTGTTTTTATAAAGGGGGCTGTATTTTGCAGTCTGTTTTAGAACGACCCTCTGTGTAATTTAAGCGTGTAATTCCCATGCTGGAGTTGCAGGAAGCTCTAGCCGTATTTCCACACGTATTTCACGAGGAATGCCGTCCTCGTGTTCTCCCTATTCTCTCTAGAAGACAATTACCCAAATCCCACGACTTCTAGATTCTGCGGCTCTCGACCCTTGGGATCCCAAACTTTCTTCTCAAGCCTCTTGCTATCATCCCTTGAATTCTGAACCCTCCCAAACCCTTACACTGTTTCATCAGTAGAACACTTCTCCCTGCTCGTTTTCATTTTATTTACAAATTATCCTCGAGGAGGGGAGTAAGTTAACTTCTTTTTTTTGTCATTCATTAAAACAAAGACGATTCTTACTTTCTCTCTCTTTCCCTTTTTTCGGCTGTTAAATCACAAACTGGTCCCTGGAGATCCAAGTTTACTTTGATTTTGTTTCAGACGGGATTGAAAATATAAAATGGTTTAAATCAAATTATTATTATTATTATTAACAATGGGAGACAGACAGAAAAAAATAGACTCCAGGGCCGGGACTTGAACCACGGGCCTCTATATTTCCAGTATAAGTATAGTGCTCTGACCAACTAAGCTACACTGAAGAATAATTTACTCTCTCAGTAACGATTCGGGACTAGGTATCTAAAAAAAACTAGTAAAAAAAACAAAACAAAATGAATTTATACTATTCTACACGCGGTCACCTCTTACCTTATGGAACCTTCTTAACTATGGAAATGAAAATTTTAGGAAGAGACTAATATATATGTATATATCAATTAGTCCCAAATATTCTAAATATTAATTAAAGTGTTTATTTTAATTAGTTAAATAATTTTACAACTGCTTATCTAAACTGTTGAAGTTTTAAATTATTTAATCCTTAATTTTAACATTCTGCCCTTTTTTAAGATCTTTTTCCCCCTACATTAATTTATTTATATACATTTTTTTTCCATGTCATTTTATCGTGAATATTCATTCTTGATAAATTTGTTTCGATGAACTTACAAAGATAAACATTATAAGGTTATTATATAATTATCTGAGGGAGGAAATTAGCTAAAAGGTTACCAAAATTAATCGTTCCATTAGGTAGAGGTCAGTCTGAGGTGAGTTTATTAAATCAGCGAAGCATTAAGGCTGAAGCAGACTTAGTTTAATTATCCCCTAGTGCCCCAGAGAGCTTTCTATGTCTACTAGACTTGAAATAAAATCCTTCAGTATATAAAATAGCTTCAATGAAACTTTGAAGTTATAAATCAAGTTACGTTTACTTTGAATTTCTCATTGTATTGACGCAGATTGATCATTATAATTTAGCAAACTAAATGGTAGATTTATCAATAAATCAAATAGTGAAAAAAATGCTTCATTTGTTTGTCATTGTCGTTATTTGGTAATACATGAACTACCCATCAAAAACAGGAGCTTATGAGGGAGTTCCTCAAAATTTCCATAACATGACTACTACATACATTTTACTCTTCAGCGATTGTTCTAAATTCTGAATTACCAATTTACCAAATTTGACGGTCTTCCCAGATTCAATCCTGCAAGTTTAAAGTCTGCATGGTTGACTCCACCTCTTCAAGATGTTTTGGTGCGTAATCGCTTCCCCTTACTAACATGACCAATAAATTTGATTGATTTTAGTATTAAAAATGTATTTAATTAAAAACTTGCTAAGTTATTGATAAAAGCAGTAATTATGATATAGTTTCAATTCTTTTTAGTTCAATTCTTGAACTAAATCTTATTGAGGATATGAATTGGTACTATTTACTAAAATAAGGCATTTTGTATATTTATAATTATTTTTCTTCGATTATACCTATTGTATACTGGATGAAAGAATTATAATTTATACTAAAATAATTTATTCATTCTTTTATTCATAATTATATCATTATTAATATCTTTAATTTCATTCATTCTTTTTACAAAAAAAAAGGCAGAAAAAGAAATATAAAAACAATGAAGAAAATAACTAAATGTTGAGCAGACTGTCGTAATAAAAAAGAAGATACGTTTTTTTTTGTATTATTTACGATCTCTCTTTCATATAATGGTTTAGGGCATTAACTTGCTCTTATGGTTTAGTAACAATTCAAACTGTAGACTCCCGATTATAAACTGCCTTGTTATATCTGTCAAAACGTCAACTTTGAGAACGGGAGAGAAAAGAATATATATTCCCAGACGGGTTATTTCTCCAGTTTAGTATTGTGTTGGCTTAAATCCATGTTTTCACAAACATACTTCATACAATGTTTTGTAACGAAACAGTGCGAAACATTAACCATTAAGACTGTGTAAATGCCCTTGTTAACTTGGATACAATCCAGCTTTGGAAACCGATTTTAATAAAATATCTTTTTGACAGAGTTCTTCTTTATTTATTTATTTTTTTTTGTTCTCTATTTATTCTTAGGCTTATTCTATTTCTTTTGCCTCCCTGTTATCAATAAGCTTGTTAAAAGTTTTTTTTATTTTTATTATACTTGTCCATAGTTCTTATTTTTAATTCTTGAGTCTTCCAGAAATACTTTGTTTTCCAGTCTAGTTCTAAAAGACGTTCACCCTCTTGTTTAAGAATGAAGATATATTAACGTTTTCAACCATCCAACACTGTCACATTGGTAAATTCTAAGCGTAATTTGTCGCTTAACAACTGCGCTATCAAATTCCATCTATTTCAATTGTATTTTTGTTTTCTATTTATTCAGTCCTTCTTAGATCCACATAAAAATATATATTTTTTTTTGTCTTATTCAAATGAAATATACATAAATACCGTATATTTAAATTTATGCTCCCTTTATTAATATTTAATTTTACTGCAATGGATACAGACATCTAAATAAAATGTATTTATTCGTTCTTGCTTGTTTATCCAGTTTCCTCAACATCTTTATTTTTATCTTTTCCTGTTTTAAACTAAGAAATTATCTACGAATATTTTTAATCCTACTGTATTAGATGGCAACGTCTATAAAAAATAGTATTTCTTCGGTACCTCTGAAATATATTTAGTTTTATATTTATTCAGTTGCTTTATATTATTTTTGTTTTACATAAATAATAACAAATTTGTTTACACAATTGCTCAGTGAAGCATGTTACTAAATTAGTATATATTATACTGTATTTGATATTTTATATGTTTTGTTTAGAACCATAAGATTAGGGTAGATGTTTTGTTTAGACACCAATCTTGATACAAATTGGTACAAGACCCTTTCCTCTATAATTTTTTTTCTTTGGTTTTTATAGAGCTGTACAGCCCGACTTCTTTACTCCTGATTATCTTTATTTGTGTCAATTTTTTTTATCTATTAATATAACTTTCTTTAATCTAGAAATCAAGACATATAAAATTAATGATTGACTAGCTAACATAGGTTTGTAAGAAGGGTTGAACAATTTTACATTTTACACATTCACATAAATCTTCAATTTCGTTCAATAAAGTGCTTTTTTTCTTATAATACGGCCTTCAAATGTCTAAATTACAAACAATCTAAACGTTAAATTACAAGATGTAATTTTGTACGTTACCCCTTAAAAAAGGCATAAAAACTTATTAATTATTTTGAATGATTAAATTAAAAAACAATAGAAATTTCACTGAATCTTTTTCCTATCCTCTATAAAATATGTCGATTGTTGATGTAGTTCCAACCTTATAAAAAAAGGGCTATTGTTTAAAATATGAGATTCAGAGTACGAATTGTAGACAAACAATTTGTTATTATTACTTAGATATCGATTAATATCTTTAAAAAATATTGCCAGTAGTATTGGTTGAGGAAATTCGCAGTATTAATTTCACAATTTAAATGGAAACCTTATCAAAAGATCACTTGATATAGTCACCAAACCTCTTTAGTTTTACTCTAGAACGAATTGAGACTTACGCTTTGCTTGTGATAGCTGATAGATCTGTAATGTAAGATCTTCTTCCTATTGTTTGTTGAAAATGTCGGATTGATCAAACTTTTTTTAAAAAAAGGTCTGTTGCTATTTTTCAGGATAGAGTGTACTCGATGTACACTGAAATCTGTTATCGTGACAGAAGGCCAACGATATCATCTCTGTGGAGGTAGAGTCAACAAAGATCCGGGAATGCGGAAGGGTCTCTTCAGCTGGGATGCTGTACAATAGGGGTCAGGGTTGGAGGGGTGATGAGAGGGGAGGAGGAAAAATATACCTAATTAACATCGGCTCGGGTTCACTCTAGTGTAAAAATAACAAACCTTTCTCAGTGAGAGTGGAGGCTGCAGGAGGCGTTTCGAATTGCTGGCTTTCCCTATGCACCCGAGTAAACTACGTACATTAGTAAGGGTGTCTACAGACCTTGTGTGCCAGCTAAACCTGTAATCACTTCATTGTATCACCATGGCCTTTCAGCTGGCCTCGACCTACCGCACTACCAAAACACTAGAGGAAGCACTAAGCTCTCTGATATTTGCCCAATTTCAAATGGATTGTGGATACGTTAATAGTACTCTCATAAGCTCGACATTCAGATCAAAGGTCTCACAATAGAAGGCTTAATCTGGTAACTAAGACATATATAAATAGAGTCCAAAATATAAATCCAAGCGAAATTTTATTGTTAATGCAGAAATTCCATTGTGCAAATAAGATTTTGATAAATGTTACAGTCGAGTTGAAAAATATATTAAACGAATTTTCTTTAATTATAACTTTTTCAGCTTTTCTTTCTGCTATTTCTTTTACTTTCCAATCAACACAATATTGTATTATTTAAGGAGGGAAGCTCGGCTACTTTACACATCTATTTAATATAACTGAATCCCTTTTGTGATTCAAACCAAACACTGACAGATAATCGGTGATTGGTCCTTGAAATCGATATAAGATTAAGCCAACCCTTCTGCTACTCTGAAATCTTTAAGTACTAAAGTTGTTTGGGAAATATTTTTTTAAAACTAGATCAATCTTTTTCGGCCCATGATTAGCTAGGTCGTTATCATGGATTTTTAACCCCTATGACATTTTGACATTTCCCCTTACTAAATTGACACTAATAATAGTAAACCCTACTTTTTGAACAAGTTTAAAAGATAATTTTCAAAGATGGCGTCGAAAAATAGTCGATTGAAAATAAAGGTTTCAATACTTGTTATTAAAAGGGTTTAAGGGAGTGGGCGGGTTTAACATCGGAAGGGAAATGATTGGACAGATGTGAAGTCAATCCTTCAGCCTAAAGGTCGTATGAAGGTTGAATTAGGCGCGATCAATCAGTGTTGTCAAAGGGGTTCCTGTACATAGGGGAAGTTTGTACCCCTTTCTAGTCGAATTCAATCCTTTAAAAATATCATAATTGGGCCTTTTTATCTTTTTATATTTTATTGACCTTGAATTAATTCTTACTCTTCTTGTATAACTCTAAGGGAAAAAGTCAATGTAGAATTTGCTCTTGTAAGTTGGGAACATGAGGGTGACAACCGTTAGAATGATGAGTAGGATTTGAGAAGTCATTCTGTTGTAATAAATCACTATGAAATCCATTTCGTCTTGATGGAAGAAACATTGGGTCCTGTTGAACAGTAGGATTTGATCCCAGATTATTCTTTATAATAGTATGATTATAAACTTAACTGAAAAAGGAGATTGTTAAATCTGTACTTAACAAAATGTAAATGGATTACATAAAAGTGTCAACAAAGCTTAACCTAATAAACAATAACACAAAATAAATATTATATCGTATTAAGGGAGCTTCCACAGACAAAACCTAATAAATATAGATCTTCTCCAGAAACCAACCTGTGGTAAAATATCAATAGTGTTCAATTCATTTTACCATAGATACTATGCCTTATCATAAAAAAAAGTAAATCGTGTGTCACATAATCTATACTTAAGGAAGGTTATAATTTCATCTGGAGTTTTGGTCAAACAACAAATTCATAAGTTTTTTCGGCCATTTGTTTTTAGATTTATTTTGTCAATTGTCGGTGATCAGTTCACTTTAGGGTTCCTAACATCAGCGGAACAAACTAGAAGAATGAAAAGATACGTTATCAGAAAGCATAATAGCTGAAAGAAATTGGAATATCCATTGCGGAGTATTTAAGTGTACCTAACCCCATTTTTCAATTACATCGATCGAAACAATTATGGTCGACCTCGATTTTTTACACGCTTTTTCATTAAAAGTTTTTCCGGGACAAATCTTGTATTTTAGATTTGACCGACTTTTCGACTTTTTAGAAACCACGATCAGTGACAGGCATATGAGGTTATTAAATAATATGATATTGTTTATAATCAGTTGCTAAATTTATTGATTGAATTAGAAAATAAACCAATNTAATAAATATAGATCTTCTCCAGAAACCAACCTGTGGTAAAATATCAATAGTGTTCAATTCATTTTACCATAGATACTATGCCTTATCATAAAAAAAGTAAATCGTGTGTCATGGGTAGAATATATTACATGATTTGAGGTGACGAAGACTAGAAAGTAGAAAATAATGTAATATTTAAAAAAAAAAGTAAAACACGCTTTTAAATTGATAATTAAAACTAGACTATGTGCAATTCCAACAACAGAATACCTTGGCGCAGCCAACAGGAGCTGGAGCCTACATCTTCAGGACAAATCACAAATAGGAATGAGGCACAACAGGTGGTAAACCTTGTGATGGGAGGAGTGTCTCCTCTGAATTGTTGGTTAACAATTCTGACAATATATCATTGTTACCAGCCATACAAATAATTCATGTAATCTAAGGTCAAGCCTTTACTCAGTGCTAGGGTAGCTTCAGATACAACACCAGACATATTAAAAAAAAATAGACAACCTGATTATTTATTTTTACATCTTTGTTACGGGTTCAAAAGGGATTTAGAGAATTTCTAATCCGGTTACCAAGAATAGCTAGTAAATTGCAGAGATATTTAGCTAAAAGATAAATATGAATTTAATATAAAGAGTAAGTATAAAAGTAAATATATTAAGTTAGCATCTGGTGTTGCAAATTTACATATTGTTTTTAAAAATTTAAAACACTAAATAGTTTTAAGAGACTCGAATTTTCAATTTTATTGAAAGGATTTTTATTATCCTTTTTGTAATTTTCCTTTTAATCCAATCTAGCTATCAACTCAAAAGGAATTTAAGTAGGTTATACTCTTATTGTATCTAATATTAAACTTATTTTCAAACCAATAGCGTTCAGTAAATATTTAAAAAAAATAATAAAAATATTTTTTAAAAAGTAGAAGACAAAAATTACATTATACTTTTTTCCTCAAACCAAATCTCGTTTCTAATATTAATAATTATGATAAGCAGGGCTAAGGATAAGACCATATAAATATCCTGTTAATAAGACCATATATAAAGTTAATTTCACTGTTAACTCCCCATATAATAACATAATTTAATAGTTTATTTATGGTGAGAGGGTATGTTAGTGTGATGCTGATAAAACATAGTCAGAAAGTTTATGCTAATGTTTAGCTATAATTATTAGCATCATCAACTTCTTATGATATTATGTTATATTTTTTATATTTTAGATATAATTAAGGTTGGCACTTCGGTTTGGAAACTCGAAATTAAAATGAATTTAATTAACTTTAATTAAATTGAAGCGTAAAAAGAGAACGTATGGAGGGAATCAGCATAAAAGGACTTACTTACAACATGGGAATAAAAGTTTCTAGTTTTCAGGGTCTGTGCACTGCAAGGGTTGCGGTCTTAAGCCGGTTTTAAGAGAAGGCAAAATAGGCAGAACATTTCAACATTTGCAGCCCTTCTCGGACAACTCGAATCCCTTAAAAGCTATCCAGGAAAGGGAGATAATTTGAGTAAAATCGCAATGAAAAGGGAGGTTGGAACTCGTATCCGTTTCCCCTGTATTTCGAGTCATTAGCCGACGGAAAGGCTTCCCACGTGCTGGCCAATAGGGCACGGATTCCCGACCCTGTACTACGGCCCTTCGGCCGCATCAAGCCTTAAACTTTGCATTCGCTAACAAGGACGCAACCCCCCCCCCTTAACCTTCTCCCGTCATCCTTCTCAAACTGAAGAGTTTGTGTAGTTCCTAAACATGCGTTGACTCTTCAATTCAATTTATACGAAACTTAGGAAGGTCCGGGAAGAGCCACAGAAAGTAATTACTTCAAAAGTACGAATTACTGAATAATTCACTTTCATTTAAGACAAGACATCCTACATACAATTAACACGGTTTGTTATGTACCCACAAAGACTTTAAATAATTCTCGAGATAACTTGCAGAAAAGTGTTTGACTAACATCAAGCTAGAATTTTGTGTATAAGATAATCTTTTGGTACCTTTTATGAATATGTGATCGGCTAAGTTCGTCTACAGGTTAAAGGTTGGCAAGATACATTTGAAGAAAAAAACTGACGGAGAGTGACCTATTAATTGTGGTGGACAATGCGTGATTTAATACACAGTTAGTTAGTTTGTCACTTGATAGGTTAGTTATTCAAATATTACTCCATATCAAAGTGATCACCAATTTAGTGATAAACTAATATCAACGAGATTTTAGGTTTACTGACTAATGCTTTTTTCAGGATCATGGAAATCGCACTGTCCACCAAAATGGGAGGGACATGGCCGCTCTGTATACATTTGTTTGTTTCAAATGCCTATTGCCAAGCTATGTCCCGCAGACGAACTTAGCCGACCACATATTCTAAAGGCACTATAAGACTAACTTTAAACAAAATTCTAGCTAGATGCTAGTCAAGACACTTTTTTGCACGTTATCTCCTAGAATATAAAGTTATAAGTATATTTTATAGAAATGATAAGATATTGAGGATTTTATATTCCAAAGAACACGATACTTTGCTGTCCATTATAGCTCGATTATTTATCTAATGAAACTAAATTATTTCCCAAATCACGTGACACATTAAGTAAATACAACAAGGCACACCAACTTAGCCTTTTATTTAAGCTAAGGAAAATAAAACATTCATGAAGAATCTCTTCAAGCTGTTCCAGCCAATTTTGTATTTAGACCTCTACTTCCATTTAATTTCTGCTTTGTTGTTCTTTATTTATTTATTTATTTATTTTTAAATATTTAGTTATTATATTATTTTTTCCAATAAGTTCAATAAGTTTAAGAACAATTCGAGTTGAATTGAATGAATCAAACTGATTAACCAGCAGGACATATACGCATTGCAGGTACCTTGGATTTAACTTGCATTAACTCGCCAGAAACTAATGCGTGTGTACAGCTACAGTAAACGTTCCTCAATCTATTATTAATTGCTATTTAGGAGTGACTGTTTTAGGCCCTTAGGGCAAAACCGAGGACCCTTACAATTTCTTGGTTGTTAACGCACCTGTATCTTGAAATACCAAACACATAAATTTGAAACTTTGCACAAAAAAATTATAGGGAAGCCAAAAAAAACCTTCTCTAATAAACAAAAAACTTTTTGGGGTTTTTGTGAAACTTTTGCGAAAGTTGTCCTTGAAAATGTTATTCAATAGGTATATTTATAATCAATTAACAGACTCATGTGTGTTTTTAAGTTAAATTAAAAATTAACAGATTTTCTTTAGGGTTTAAAATTTATCTTTACTATTATTAAACATGATTTATAATAAGAAATAATATTAAGATATTAGAAATAATTAACAATTATTAAAGTATTTAAACACTATAAGTCTCCAATTTAAATTAATAATAAATAAATATCTATATTGCATTTTTAGGGTTATTTTTATTTTTTATAACACTGTAGGTTCATGTAGTTTACTTTTAATTACCCTTAGCAAGCTACCTGAAAGATGTAAGATTTTATAAGATTCAGTATTATTAACTGCAGATAGTCATGCAAACTCCATTATACGTTGCTGGCCACTGGCCTCGACCTCATAGTACCCTAAATAATTTGTACAACGAACACAAGTAAAAATACTCTTTTAGAAAGACGTAATTTAATTTAACACAGTAACTTGTTTGTTGCCATCGTGGGGAACCGGCGCGGCGTTGCCGAATAGATAGCATACTCGGAACTCCACTCTCCACTTGAAACCAATGTCTAAACACCGACGTGTCTGAGGAGCTCGAATCACAAAGAGATGGGACAAGGTTTACGCACTGATGATCCGTAAAGTGTCTGGATCCCCCGTTCTGTAATAACGTAATAGTGTGTTGATCGAGAAAGATCAACAAATAAACCGTAATATTCTTTATCTACGACTTGCATTGTAAGTGGACTTTACATTGATAATAACAGGGAGGGAAGTGTTACTTCCCTCCCTTGGGAGTAAAAAAACAATCATACCAACTTAAAAGGTCTTTTTTTTAGGTAAATTTTAAGTATTATGTTGGTAGTAATGTTTTTTTAGCTGTTTTGTTTACTAATTTTTCGGGAAGGTTACTTTAGGTTATCATACAAAGTCTTTAAATTAAAAACAAACTAAACGTAATTAAATTAAAAACGTATATATTTAGTATAAGAATTGTTATTTTAATAAATCAAGTAACTAAATATCAGTTTAAGGTGTTTAAATTGCGTGAATTTGTAGGTAAAACTTTTATATTTACAAACTTAATAGCTATTACCCATGGTGCACTAGTCGTAGATAAAATTTAATACGCAACATGGATCGAAGTATTTCTGCTCTCGGGATTATCTCCCTCGGCAAGCCTCGAGAGCTAATACTACAGTTATCTCCCTCGGCAAGCCTCGAGAGCTAATACTACAGTTATCTCCCTCGGCAAGCCTCGAGAGCTAATACTACAGTTATCTCCCTAGGCAAGCCTCGGGAGCTAACTCATTCATCGGCCCCACCCTCGGCCTTACGGCCTCGCGAGCTAATAAAGTTTTCTCCTTCGGCGGTGCCTCAGGAGAAAACTTAACCTCGAGCAGGAAAACATACTTCTCTCCCTTATTGCGTAAATAACTATTGTTTTGGTACTGTTATTTAGTGACCCTTAATAGCATTTTAAATGCCATTATTCTCTTCGATAAAAATAAACATTTTTACGATTTTAGATATTGAAGATTGTACAACCTAACCAAAGTGTGTCATTATGTAGACACATAGTTAGAATACTAAACCATTAAATATTAATTATTAAAATCCTTATTTTAGCCTTCAGTTAAAACCCTCAGCTAATTTAAGCTTCGGTGTTATATGAAGCAATTTTTTAAGTCCTGAAGAAGAGACAAAATATTGCATAATGAGAAATAGAGATATAGTCCAAGAGATAGCGTGCAAAAAAGTGTCTGACTAACTCCAAGCTAGAATATTGTATACAAGTTAATCTTTTAGTGCTTTTTAAGAATATGTGGTCGGCTATGTTCGTCTGCGGGACAAAGCTTGGGAATAGGCAAAAAATGGTGGAGAGCGGCCCTGTCTCGCCCTTTTTAGTGGACAATGTGATTTTCATGATCCTGAGTACGAAATTAGTTATAGCAGTAGTAGACCAAAAATCAAGATATATCAAAAAGTTTATAAGGGTTGTGACAATGGGGGAGCCTTCAGTAGATCGTATGGAAGAGCAATTGGTTTTCCTATCAATAAAAGTTTCAACGGCATGAGGTTTTACCAAAGCTTGAATGTGACCACAGCAGATTTGGGTTCAATTTCTTCTCCCCTGCTCGAAGTCCCCTGTGAAGTGGTGGCCATCTGGCTACGCATGGATAAATTTAAGGTTAATACAGTTGATGAAAGCCACAATAACCCCGTGTCATCTATTGCTTATGTATACTTAAATAAACCCTTTGGTAGGCCTATGCTTCCATGAGCTTTTCCGGACACCACAGATTTAGTTTTGAGATACAAAAAAAAATAAAATAAAATAAATAAATAAATAATAATAATAAAAATGCTATTTGAACATGGTTCATCATTGTCTTAATAATGAAATTAGTTGATATTAGATGTAAAATTTCCTGGAGCGGTATAAGGTTTATTTGTTTAAACCACATATAGACACGGTTTATACGTTTAAACCACATATATACACCGTTTTATACGTTTAAACCACATATAAACACCTTTTATACGTTTAAACCACAAATAAACACTGTGAATATGTTTAAACCATTCCTGCTTCCTACTGTTGCTTGGTTCCTACATATTCCTGTTCTGGATTTCTGGGTTCGGATCGGTTAATCAATGGATAGTAATTATAAACAAATGATTTCATTATTCAATAGATTTGATATACATCTTTCTTCGAAGTTTTTTAAGATTATATACATTACATTATACATCCGTTATAATTTTTATCGGAGGGACATAGACGACATAGAGGTTATCAAACACATCATCGTTTGAATAACCCTTGCCATGTAATTAAACAAGGCACGACATACCTGTTTACACAACATTCATCATACTGTTTACACTTAAAGCAGTATCTGATTACTACTATAGTTGCGTGCGAGATAGCTTTCATGTGCTGAGATGAGTATTTTTTGCTTAGTTCAAAACTTAACCAAATTAAGCATTTTTTTTTTTTTAACACAATTAAAACTTGCATAAATACATAAAAATAGAACAGATTTTAATTGTGTTTACTCTTGTCATAGTCCAGGAGATAGCGTGCAAAAAAGTGTCTGACTAACATCAAGCTAGAATTTTGTATACAAGTCAATCTTTTTGCGTCTTTTAAGAATATGTGGTCGGCTAAGTTCGTCTGCGGGACATAGCTTGGCAATAGGCGTTTGAAAAAAAAATAAAAATACCGGTGGAGAGCGGCCATGTCTCACCAATTATGGTGGACAATGTGATTTTCATGATCCTGAGTACAGAATTAGTTAGTAGACTGAAAATCAAGTTGGTGTTAGTTCATCCCTTGCCAGATGACAACGTTGATTTTTAGTAATATTTGAACAACTAACCTATCAAGTTTGAAAATAACATCGGATTGATTTTTGGTCTACTAACTAATTCTGTACTCAGGATCATGAAAATCATACTGTCCACCATAATTGGCGGGGCATGGCCGCTCTCCACCATTTTATTTTTTTAAAATGCCTATTTCCAAGCTATGTCCCGCAGACGAACTTAGCCGACCACATATTCTTAAAAGGCGCTAAAAGATTGATTTGTATACAAAATTCTAGCTTGATGTTAGTCACACACTTTTTTGCACGCTATCTCCTGGACTATCAAGCATTATAAAATTTTAACAAACAATATTTTTTTGATTTCTTCTTTGACAACCGACGTTTCGTTTAGGCCTAGCAGTCGAAATCTACGCGCTATAATTACCAATAATTTGAAGTTCAATAAAAGGAAACGTGGTACTTTAATGCTTTCTTTATTGTATTGTAACACTTGAAACGATTTTTAACATTGCACCCTTATTTTTCTTTATTTTTTACAGCGCTTGACAAGCCAGGTAAACTGCATTAAATTCTTAACACTCACTTCATCAAAAATGATACTTTGGCACAAAAATTATGGGCTATACTGTGTCATAATTATTACATAATAATATTATTGTATTATAACTTGTACGTACTAAGCATAGCCGGGAGCTTCTGAATTTGTTTTACGTTTGGTGGAAATTTCTGCTACTCCGTCGTACATATCTTCTTGGCTGATAGTCCTTGAGTTTCTCCTGAGGCTTGCCATGGCGGCTTCTGCGCAAACAGCTCTACACATAACGGCACTGTATCCTTCAGTCATTTTTGAGATCTCTTCCAAATCAATCGTAGCGTCTAACGACATGTGACGACTATGGATCTCAAGTATCTAAAAACCAAATACCATTATTTGTTATCAGCAAAAAAATATTTGATAAGTTAAATGAGTCCTATCCTAAATAATGTACTTTGATTCTTTGGTTTGTAAGTTTTGCATAGGTTAAAATATTTTCCGTAACTAAAACATAAATGATGTTCACAATTTCAATGTTCTTAATATATGACTATATAGTTCATTTATTTTAAATGCATATATTTTATATACTTATATAATCAACTTTCAAACATGAAATCAAAGTATTTAAGAAGAGTACCTGAGAATACTCGTAGAGCAATATATATATATATAGAACATCTTAAATTAGTGCAGTTGTAGACATAAGAAAATAGGAGCTGCAGGTAACAATATTATAAATATGTAAGAAAACAAAATTAGATTCGATGAGATAAAGTGCAAATTAATCAATATTTTCTAACATTGGCAATATTTAAACCTAATCCATAATTTTATTGCTATTCCTTCCTCTGACAATCTATTTGTACCTAAAACTCTCCTACGTACTAAACCTACTCAAACTAATGTAGACATGAGATATTTTATAAGTTGAGTAAGCTTTTATAGAGAAAAACACAATGTATCAAGTTATCTCTGATGTGGCTAGAGGTGGTTAATAACGACAAGTGAGGAGACAAAGGTGACATCTGCATCAGGAAATACCTTACACAGATATCGCACCGATAAGTCAGGGAAGGAAAATATGTAAATGCTAAAAAGCATAGGGTAATCATTTATATTTTGGATTAGTGATAGTTTTACGTAAATCTAAGAATAAATATAAAATTTTACAAACTTTTAAACGAGCAGCTTCATTTGGTTCTGGAATCAAGATCTTTCTATCAAATCTTCCAGATCTTAACATGGCAGGATCTAAAGACTCTGCTCTGTTCGTTGCAGCGATAACCGTCACCCCATCGAACTTAGTAAATCCGTCCATCTGATTAAGCAATTCAATCATGGTGCTGTGCACTTCCCTCTCCGTACTTCTTATAGGCTCCGATCTTTTTGAACCAACAGCATCGATTTCATCGATAAATATGATACAAGGGACTTTAGTTTTTGCCAGTTGAAACATTTCTCTGACTATTTTTGCTCCGTCACCGATGAAGGATTGGTTAAGAAGAGTTGCATTCAAGCTGATAAATGTGGCTCTTGTTTCGGCAGCACATGCTCGAGCTAGCAATGTCTTTCCTGTACCTGGAGGACCGTGCAGTAATATACCTCTTGGTGGAACAATTCCTAATTTATCAAACTTCTCTTTTTCTACTATTGGCAATTCAACAGCTTCTAATAATTCTCTTATTTCACTTTCAAGACCTCCGACATCAGAAAACCGATCATTTGGTCTTTCGACTACTTCCAACGCTCGTACTTTCATATCAATGGCATCAGGCAGAGTGCCTACAATCACGTTAGACCATGGATGTAAGCAGACTTCTTGACCAGGTTTGAGATCTTGAGGATCGATAAGGCCAGTGTGAGGAAAGTAAGATTGCTTCCTTGACGCCTTTACAATAGAGCATTGTGTACCAGGCGGGACATTCTCATCTATGACGCCAACAGTGACGGTCTCTTCATCTCGTTCATCGTGATCCCACATTTCATTTACAGTTCCGACTATATAAGGGGGTTGTACGAACAAATCTTTTACGAAGTCATTTCTTCGGACACCCAATAGAAGTTCATTTCTTTCCCCTGTTAAATTTTTTATTTGTTTTTGCATGATATGAATTTCTTCGTCTATAAGACGGATTCTTGCTTCTAGCTCGCCGGCCGACATCTCTTTGATTATGCGCTCAATCTCAGGATCGATTTCTTCTTTCTTTGACTTCCTCTAAATAATAATACAACACATTAAAGGTTGCTACACTGACTACCATCGGAATAATATGTATATTTGTTTGTATAAAGTATTTTACCGTAGAGTACCAAGTATTTAATATTACAGAAAGAGGGATCGGTATAGGTAAGATAAATCCAATAAATATTGACATAAATATAATTAAATGCGAAAATACAAACAGGATTTGGCGAATAAAATAGTTAGTATGCTAGAAATAACGACATTGTAGGACCATGTCATTTAACTTAAGTTAATTACACTAGGTATCGGCGTAGCCGAGCCCTTAGCATACTCGCAAATCGCTAAAATTCGAGATCAAATCACAGATTTATAATGTTGGTTCCAATCCCAGCGAGATATACAGTATGTCCCAGGATCGACTTGACGATACGTGAAGTGACCAAAAAATTTCATTTTTTGACAAAAAGTCATTCTTGATCATCCCTCCTGCATGTCTTCAAATGAAGATTTATCGTATTAACAATGTTCTACCTTGTAACCTGTTCACAAAAATTGCGATTTTTTAAAACCGCACAAGAGGAAACTGGCCTAGATTTTAATTTTATGAAAAAAATCATTCTTTATAAAAAGTT
>KZ653442.1:52010-67965 GCA_001010745.2 Gerris buenoi
CAATTTTTTTTTTGTATTTTCTTTCTTATTTAGAATAATATAATTTTTTATAAAGAATGATTTTTTTTCATAAAATTAAAATTTAGGCCAGATCCCTCTTGTGCAATTTTAAAAAATCGCAATTATTGGTAACAGGTTTCATGGTAGAACATTGTTAATACGATAAATCTTCATTTGAAGACATGCAGGAGGGATGATCAAGAATGACTTTTTGTCGAAAAATGAAATTTTTAGGTCACT
Organism: Gerris buenoi; assembly: GCA_001010745.2. Classification (NCBI taxonomy): domain Eukaryota; kingdom Metazoa; phylum Arthropoda; class Insecta; order Hemiptera; family Gerridae; genus Gerris; species Gerris buenoi. The sequence goes on from KZ653442.1 coordinate 52,251, forward strand.
TCACGTATCGTCAAGTCGATCCTGGGACATACTGTATGTGTAAACTAATAGAAATTTGACCAATCTCCAACAGGCATTTTTTTACGTTACATCTTAAAGGTTAGTAGGAAAAACTGACGACTCTCATTATTTATTGCTTTCGTTTGTCTTTCAGTCTGTCGTTACCACAAAATATTGAAATTTGGCAGTTATTTTAAGTGTTATTACCGGGTTATTACCCGGATATAGGAATAATTTAAAGAAGCCCCAAAAAATTATCTCTCATAAAACAAAAAGTGGCTTAATAGTTGCTTAAATTGCTTAGTTTTATCTAATAAATGATTACAAACATTTACTTTTTTCAAAGAGTCTGCACAATATTTAAATACATATGCCAAGGTGATATACGTAAGCAATTTAAAGACTGTAATTTTATTATATGTATTCGTATTAATCGCATTATTTTTTTTATTAAATTTGGCTCAGACCTTTAAACTCCAAATATCTCGGACGAATTCGTAAGCCAGTAAAATCGGACTAATTGTTTTAAGATGGCAGCCATTTAAAATCCTTACATATTTACCTTGATGTAGCACCTCATCATATTAGTATTTATTTATTCATACCCCTGATCAATATTATATCATATACATCATAGATCATATAGATCATATTATATCATAAATTAGATCATATATAGTCCAGGAGATAAGTTGCAAAAATGAGTCTGACTAACATCGAGCTAGAATTTTGTGTGGTAAGTACCTACATTTTTCGGTGTCTTTTAAGAATATAAGGTCGGCTAAGTTCGTCTGCGGGGCAGAGCTTGGCAATAGGCATTTGAAAAAAACAAACCGATGGAGAGCGCCGAGCGCCCATTTCATGATTCTGATTACGAACTTAGTTAATAAAGTTAATGGTCGTTTGTAACTTTTAGGTTAATCACATTGTCCACCAAAAAGGGTGGGAGATGGCCGCTCTCCACAGGTTTTTTTTAAATGCCTAATGCCAAGCTATATCCCGCAGATGAACTTAGCCGACCACATATTGTTAAAAGGCACCAAACAATTTTTTTATACACAAAATTCTAGCTTGATGTTAGTCAGACACTTTTTTTGAACGCTATCTCCAGGACTATCACGGGAATATATATTATTTGTTTTTATAATCTTTTAAGATTTAAGTATTAGTAAATTGAAACCTCCTAAGCAGCGGAGGTAAAGCTGTCGCCCCCCCCCCCAACTTTTAATAGGGGCCCCTATATCTCCGTACCAGGGGCCCCCCGCGCCGCGGGTTCTGCGGGGCCTTTATTGCCGCCACTGCTCCTAAGTATTTATTTTACTTGTGCTCACTCTTTTTTTCTTTTCGTTCGAATTATCAGGTGCCGAGCTGTTTCCCTCGCTGGCTCTTTTCATATCTTGGACCTGGTTTATCTGACAGCTCCCCCCGTCTTCATTCTATCGACTTCATGCTTGTTGTGTATTCCGATGTAAGATGTCAACCTGAACCATTCAAACACACTTTCCCCGTATCTTTCCTCTTGATAATAATCCCTAGAAAACCATGCATGTTTTTTACCTCAAATGTCAAAGTGTAAGTGTCAAAAAAATAATTAATTCTTTTTATATATTATTATGTGGTAAAATTTATAGAATATAATTTAATAATATTGTATTTAATATATGCTACTTCGAATCATCATTTGATCAGATCCTAAGACAAAATAATTAGATAATACTTTTCCAACAGAAATAGATCTGACTTCAAGAAGTATAAATTACAAGCTGGATTCCCAAGCATGGCTATGGAGTTTGTAATTTTTAGTTTACCAGGTTTTGGTAAATAAGTCGTATATTTAGGAATGCAGCAGCGTTCCGCCCCGCCAAGTCAAAAAGTTAAAATTTCACAAAAGCTGTCAGTGTATATTTTAGGAACGCAGCAGCGTTCCGNTAATGCCAAGCTATATCCCGCAGATGAACTTAGCCGACCACATATTGTTAAAAGGCACCAAACAATTTTTTTATACACAAAATTCTAGCTTGATGTTAGTCAGACACTTTTTTTGAACGCTATCTCCAGGACTATCACGGGAATATATATTATTTGTTTTTATAATCTTTTAAGATTTAAGTATTAGTAAATTGAAACCTCCTAAGCAGCGGAGGTAAAGCTGTCGCCCCCCCCCCCAACTTTTAATAGGGGCCCCTCTATCTCCGTACCAGGGGCCCCCCGCGCCGCGGGTTCTGCGGGGCCTTTATTGCCGCCACTGCTCCTAAGTATTTATTTTACTTGTGCTCACTCTTTTTTTCTTTTCGTTCGAATTATCAGGTGCCGAGCTGTTTCCCTCGCTGGCTCTTTTCATATCTTGGACCTGGTTTATCTGACAGCTCCCCCCGTCTTCATTCTATCGACTTCATGCTTGTTGTGTATTCCGATGTAAGATGTCAACCTGAACCATTCAAACACACTTTCCCCGTATCTTTCCTCTTGATAATAATCCCTAGAAAACCATGCATGTTTTTTACCTCAAATGTCAAAGTGTAAGTGTCAAAAAAATAATTAATTCTTTTTATATATTATTATGTGGTAAAATTTATAGAATATAATTTAATAATATTGTATTTAATATATGCTACTTCGAATCATCATTTGATCAGATCCTAAGACAAAATAATTAGATAATACTTTTCCAACACAAATAGATCTGACTTCAAAAAGTATAAATTACAAGCTGGATTCCCATGCAAGGCTATGGAGTTTGTAATTTTTTTTATTTTAATTTGTAATTTCAGCAGTTGTATTTGGATTAGGTTTATAGGCGAATAAACCATGGATCTTAATGCTATAAACATAAACACTATTCCGATAAACCACCAAGAGTAATCTGATAAAACCTATCAGATCCAGTAAATGTTAATATGTATCTAAATTCCAGACTTATATTTCCAAATAAACTCCCCAATATATCAGTACATTAGAATAGATCTTTTTAACTTCACTATACTATTCACAATATTAATATTGATTTATTTTACATTGAATTGAACGTACCGTTCCAACCCCTCAATGTAATATCATCTATCTCAGTACTCGATCTGATGTCAATGTTGTATCAGGTAAACGAAGCTTAAACTACAAAATTGGAGAGTATAAGAACTGTGCACTTATACTGAACAACCGCGTCTTGCTAGATTTGAAGTTATCCCTGGATTTCCCAAGGGTTACCTCTGTTCGGGCAATCCTTTGTCGGGGTGATGTAATGCGGTGGCTGCCTATTCTGTTTTTCTGGGTCGAGCTGATGACGAGTGAAAATAGATTGTTCCTTCTCTTGCTTTTTGCTTTGTGAAGGAACAACTTGATGTTTTCATGTTCTGGAAATGGTAAATCTATGTCGAGATTTTGCAGCCATTTTTTCAAGTTCAATAGATTTCCTCTGAAACCGATAAACTAGTGCGAGAACTTACTATCCATCTGTCATTAATATTATTTTGTCGTGATTTGGATTTCACCATAAAACAAATTTAATACAAGTTTAACATGGGAACTGTAATACACAAGGTTTGTTCCAACTCCTCTATTTGTATTGTCCTTTGTATCGCCCCGCAAATCGTTCAGGAATAGTTTAGGACAGGTTCTATGCGTTTGCGTTGACATAGTACTGTAATAAAATCATGTCAGGTTGGAAGTGGTTTAGGACTATAATTCGCTTCGTATTAAAAACATTCAAGGAAACCTAACAGTTAGGGAACCTTCCTATTGACATGTATGACGATTGACATAACTGCGCCATGTCATACAAACCAGATCTGGGTATTGTCAGAGGATCGTTTGACCCTACAGTAAACAGTTCACAAACGATCCCTGTGCGCGGGTTGGGACAGGACGGCACGAAATCACTATCACAAGTCGGATTATATCCATTGCGTAGATTAGAGTTAATTACTGCTCAGATATCACTAAACAGTCTCACTATACAGTCTCACTATACAGTTATCAGATAAGCTAAAGTTAAAAGATAATATGTATTCGAGTTTTTATATCACATTCAATGTAACACTTGCCTCGTCATTTTTCAAATGAGTTCTTTATAATAACATTCTGTTGAATTATTTTAAACTAGCCGTTAGGCCCGCGGTAACGGGCAGAATAATAAATATGGTTGAGAAAAAGAGCTGAAAGATAATTAGTTATAATTAAAATAGCTATTTAAAGAGATATTTACTGTTTAAATAGTAAGTTTTATGCAGTTATAATTAAAATTAAAACATTTGAATAGGAAGTTTTGTGCTCCGATATTCGTTATATAGGTATGGCGCAATTGGTTAAATATCTGGCTTTCACCCAGGAGCCCCGGGTTCGATCCCAGCTTATAGCGCATCAATTTTTAACGTTATAAATCATTTAGAGGTGAGTTGTCGTCGTCGGGACACTACTCGATTATATAAAAGATGATGAAATTGCATGTAAAAGTATATTTTTACAAGAGATCTTAAGATTTCTGAAGAAAGTTTGTAAATATTTATTTTTGGACGCAGATGTATTATTTTTAAGAATTTAATTATACTGCTCTGATGAAACGTTTTAAACAATTTTATTAGACGCAGACATACTTAACAGACGCAGGCGTTTAATTAATATTACTCAAGCTTTATTATTTTGTTGTAATGAAAATTTGTGAACAATAATATTAACATTCTTTCTTTGAATTTAATATATGACACATTTATAGGTCTATAAGTTGATTAAAAAACAACAGATATTATTCACCTAATTAATAAATAATATCTATACTTTCGTTGTTAATTTATAATATTTCATGAATAATGCTAGATAAATTTACATAATTTACTTATTATCTGCTTAATTATTACGAAAGTAAAATAATTAATGTAGAATAAATTACTATTATATTTTAAAAATGATAACAGTCCTTACTTAAAATGATTATGGCCATTCTATGTTTACCTTCATATTTTAATTTTCTTCAGCTTTCACTTTTTTTTACAATAATATTAGGTCATTAAAGATAAGAAAGAAAACTTTTTGAAATTAATTTTGTTTTTAGTTAATTATACTTTCTGAATGTTTTCTATTCTTTCTACTCGTGTAAATCATATGCACTTTACTATTAATGTATCATTGTAACAAGAAATTATGAAAATTTATTATTTTCATAATTAAGACTTACATCTTCTTAAAAAAAAATTGAATGTCTCCATAAGTGACTAAGCAGAAATTCTTTTTAATATACCTACATATTTTTATGCGATCGTACCAAATCTTTCTTTCCCATTCCCGGGAAAAGCGAATTATGTTTTACAATTTATTTCATTTATTCATTTACAAAAATTTTTAAATCGAAATAGCAAGATCCCGTTGGTAAGGAAATAAATAATTATTTCCACTATTTTTCAAATAGTTTTAGGGGACAATACTAGAAATATCATTGTAATTGTTTAAAAAAAATGAACTAGTTAAGGTGCAAAGATATTTTTGCGAAAAAATAATTTTTCAAAACTAGTTTTAGACTCAAGTTTTTTTTAATTTCTTATAAGGTAATATCGGAATATCAAATAGAGAAATAGAATGTTTAGATACTTATTTTTCCCTGTTAATCTTGAGATTCAGTAAATTGTAAATTGGGCGCTTTTTGTATGAATAAATGAATATTTCTTTGCTTTTAACTTAATTTCTTCGAAAGTAGCAATTCTGAATACAATATGAGGCTTTAACAAATCATCAAATATAGGTAAATAACAATACAGTAGTTGTTACTCCCAGGCTAACTTATAATAAGTATGATTAATATATCCGTTGGTGAAAGATATACAAAATTTATACAGTCTTAAAAAGTGACTAACAATTAGAGACGCAACAAATAGGATTACGAATAGCTAGGTTTTCCGGTCATATCCGCATCACTAAGGGTTTGATGTCTGACGTTTCACTTCAACTATTGGAAGCATCGTCAGGGGTGAGGGTCGGACTTTATCTTCATAACTCGGATTTCACCGTGAAACCAAGCTGTTCATTACAAGTCAACTTGCGAAAGCCTACGCTCTAAATAGGATTATATTTACTTCACCACAAAACTGTAAGCCCGGGAGCACACACATTGAAACGCAGGCAACGCAGGGCAGGGCAGCACATTTTTTTTTCAACCGCAGAAATATACGTGATCCCGCGAATTGATCGGGATTGAATACGTCGGGTAGGCCTTGTGAGGTGTAGTACTGTCCTACTTTGCTCTGCGTCTCAATTCGTGGGGTTTCGTATATAACTGCGGTTGAAAGAAACTGTGCTGCCCTGCCCTGCGTGGTCTGCGTCTTAATGAACGCCCGGGCTAAGTGTTGTACTGTCCGTCTGCATTTTGGTCAAGATCAAACTAAAACAATAATTTCATTGGTCGGGATATCTAAAGGATTGTTCAATTTTATGGCCTAACTGAATAGGCCATAATTTGTAAATCCATCAATAATAAATCGTAATATCATTCTCATCTGATTAGTGACTATTGAAAAGTTATATTGCAATGCCGGGTGTTGTAGAATCATGACGGTCCCGTATTGAAATAATCATAAAATAACCCAGATATGGTTCCGGCTCATCGCATTGCTTCTCCCCATCACGTAGCCATTGTATCTTTGTGGATAGTATATGGAGTGTATGAGTTACGTGCATTCTGTCTGCACAAATTTAAACCTTCCTTTTTTTCTAGGGATGATCAAAGGACAGCTGCGCGTCACGTAGTGTTAGTTCAAGTTTCTCTACGCTTGAGTGCGTTTCAAAAGTAAACAAAGGAGAGTATGGCGCCCACGGAAAGCGCATTGTGTTCGGTAATGACAAACTGATACTTTTTTATCCTCCCTATCAATCGAAATATTCTTTTATAGCGCAGCTTCTTTACAAAACAAAATATCTGATAAATTTAGGAGTGTGGAGGTGTAAAAAAAATTCTTTGAACAATCTGTTTATTAATGTGAGGTTATATTTCCTGATAACCTAAAAGCAAATCTGGTCCGTATAGTCCTTCAGATACTAATGATTTTTATCGAGCTTTTTCCTTACTTTAAACAAAATTACAGATTAACTTGCCATCAAAACATTATTAGGGTTTTACAGCATGTTGAGTTAAGATTATACACATCAACTCTACGTTATGTTCATCAGTGTGTAATGTTACTCCAGGGTCTGGGATTCGAATCACCGTAGAACCAGATAAGTCTGATTTTAAAATGTTGCATCTAGGTTTTTCACCTATATATGCATCAATATTTTTCACTACTGACGAGTCAGAAATTCTCTTTAAACTCCGTTTTTTGTTTTTGACAAAAAATAAACTTAGATTTTAAAAAAAAATTGTTAATTTTTAAGAATACATGGAAAAAATAAAATTTGGTAAAAAAATAAACAAACGCCTATTGCATTATACCCCCCGCACGATACATTTACGTTAAAAAGTAAACCAATTTTTTTTAGAGATGTTTTTCCGGCATTCCCCTTCCCTATATTTTTCCTATGTTGGGTTATTTATCATTATTAATATAAGACACAAGAAATTATAAGGGTCTTTGGTATTGCCAATGGACACTAATAAAATAGGAATTAATATTATTTCTCGGACTAATTCGCAATTCGCACTTTTAACTATTTAAACCAAACTTCTTTTTCTTTAAAATAGTCTAATGAGCCACTTCTACATATAGAACTAAGAACATTGGCTACGAAACAATACGTTTCTTTATTTTACAGCTTGTCTGGAAGTAGAATTAATGGCAAATTTCAGTACTTAAAAATAAAAACGAAAGCCAGTAACAAAGAGAAAGACTGCATTTCGTTACTATTTCTGGCACTACGTCAGTTGTAAGATTCTTAAAGCAAGACACACTTGTCGTTTCACGCTGAAGTGATTTCGCGAATAAAATACACCTCCAAGAAGTTTCTTTTACAGCCATGATATCCCCGACTGTTCCCCCCCCTCGTCTCATGGGACCGAGTTGATTCTAAAAAGACCTGGAAATGCTCCAAAGTATCTTGTACCTTTCCACCCGGTCGAGTGGCATTGTGTCGACAAAAAAAACACATAAACCTTTATATTGCAAAGGATTCTCTACCTTACTAACCTTTTTAAAGGTATATCAAGATAAACTGTATTTAGTTCTGTACTGCTTTTTGGGTTTGTTCTGAAGACGTCAAAGAATATTGGTTAAAGTTCTTACCTTAGAGAATCCAATATGTACATATCTTAAGTATAAATTTCTAACTACATCCAGAAATTTAATTTTTGCAGATGATTTCCACTAGAAGGCAAAATGTCTTAATTCAATTTAATTAGCAATAATAATACATTATATACTACGTGTTTAAATACGAATTGAATCCTGATTTGGGGTTTAACAAGCTAGGTGTTTCCAAGAGTTGTATTGAATCTGTATTCAATACGAAATAAAAAAAAAAAACGTTTTCTTGGTTACTTTTGGTAAAGGTTATAGGTTATTTTGTAACCTTCACCTTTTATAACCATGTTTTTTATTACGTATTTTGATAGATTTGACTACAGATATGCGCTAGGTGCGCTCTCAGGATCGAGTTTAGGTGTGTCCACGCAACTCGATCCAGATACGATCCCAGAATTTAATGTATCGTATTGGGATCGGTATCGTATTTAATCCGTATTGAATCTAGGTTTCCATGGACAATTTGAATCCAAAAACTCTATTCAACCCGTATTCAATCCGTATTTAAAGATCATGGAAACAGAGTAATAATTAGCTATTTCCTTCTTCATCAGGTGAAGACATTCTTTTTGACGTGTTCATCTTGTGAACAAAATATTAATATTAAGTGAAGAAAAAATATTTTTTTTTAAATAATAATATTCTAGTGGAGAGACGTCCGTTTATTACTTTTCTGAATAAACATAATTGAATAATATTAATGAAAATAGTTCTACTTAACGTTAAATTGATCATTAGTAAAAGGAAATTAATAATTTTTAATAGTTATTAAATTGACATTTTTATATTCCTAACACCAATCGACTTTTCAAGATAAATTTATTTACGGATTATCAATTAAATTCCAAATTGCTACCGGGGTTTTTATATTTTATATTTTACACTAATTAATTTTGCTAACTTAAATAATTACTCTAATTTCAATTTCAATAAAAGACAATTTACTTTGTATTGAGAATATATAATTATTCTGTCCAAGGTAACTTGGAAAAACCTTTTCAAATGCATACGTCGAACAGTTCATTAAATAAAACTGTATAATATTATATATTATAACAACTGTGGAAGTCTTGCAAATGCAGTGGCGTAACTATAGGCCCGCTGGGGACAGTATTGCGGGTGGCCCCGGTGCTAGGGGCCCAAAACTGATGTCAATAGTGACCTCCCTTAGAGTATAATGAAATCTATCATACTTCTACCATTGTTAGAGGCCCCATTCAGTTCTGAACGCAAATCCTTTTTTTTTGCTCATTAATTTTCTTTGTCGACGAGCCCCCAATGACCTAGCTACGCCACTGTGCAAATGCTTACCTCTAAAGCAAGTCAAATTCTTTAATTCACTCAACAACATGCAACATACAATCTACATTATACAACAACAGTGCAATGCTATGAGCATGCAATCTTAATGAACACGTTATTACAAGAATGAAAGAGCACTTCTATTTTTGTCATAGCAATCGTTAAATAATGACGACCGCCTTACAAATAGTAAGTAAGGGTGCTGATGAAAGAATTTTTGTTTTCTTCATGCAACAACTTACGAAATTGACAAGAAAAAGTCCAATCCATTTCTTAGATTGGAAATAGTTGACCTTGCAGAGGGCTACGAGATTGCTAACAACCAATACAGCTTGGGTAAATCCTCAGCCCTTATTCCTTGAGAGAACTATCGAGGAAGGGTCTTTACCCTCCCTTGTGTTGCACCCTAAGAATTAATTATTTAAAGAGCAAACAACCCTTGGATGTCCAAAACTAAACTATTAGAGCACAACATGATTCTTAAGTTAAATTTCAATATAAAATGCATTAAAACATTAACTTTACATTTACATATAACTGATCCTAAGATTGTCTTGTCTTGGACACCCTCGAGGTAATCTTAGATGTATAAACTTTGATTTATTTGAGAAATAATTGAAAAGTCCGTTTCTTCTTTTAAATAATAATATTGAAATACTAAGTACCACCTAATTCAATCACCTAAAAGGATATATTTTTCATTTACATAATTAAATAAAGTTATGAAATCGTCATTACTATCACCCAATCGCCGATCGACTCGTCTTAAATCCTACAAAGAATTCAAATGAGTTCTATGATAAAATTGCCTGAATTACAAATTGCCTTATAAACTATATTGATATTCAGAGTGAAATTCAATGTTGCAATTAAAATCATGTCGTCTTACGTTCTACCAACTTATCTTAATAACTACTTTATTGAAAATTGGATGGTAGTTCAGAATTAGCCCATTATTGGTCCCATATAAGTTTCAACCTTCAGCGCCCATTCGTTTCTCTTCCACATGCGCACAAACATACTTTTATTTACACTTATATCTTCAAAAGTATCTCAACTAATATAATATTTATGAAATTTTGATGGTTCATTGAAAGTAGCCTGGAGATAGCCCCAGATTAATTTCAACCGTCTGCACTCTTTAAATTTTTCCAAATTGAGACTTTAATTCATGTGGAAAATACTCTGCAAATTAGTGAGGCACATAGCTTCCTCGCGCTCTACAGTACACATAGAAAAGATAAGTTTGTGAAATAAAAATACCTCGATAAAAATAATCAAAAAGTTGGAACGGCGTGGCACTGATCCAGTAAATATTTAATAACGTTGATTCTTGAAGACAGAAATCCGTTTCAGACATCAGGATCAGGGAACATTTTTAGTTTCGTGTCGGTCCGTCGCGTCGGTCGGTCGTTCAATTCTTGGGAACCAACATATCTTAAAAACTACTCGTTCGATTTTGATGAAATTTGGATGGTAGGTCATACTCAGGTAATTGTTGGTCCTATACATTTGTTTCTCTTCCACATGCGCACAAACATACATTTATTTACTCCTATAGCTTCAAATTTACTTGTCTGATTTGAATGAAACTTTTATAGTTCATCAAAAGTAGCCCGCAGATAGCCCTAGATTAATTTAAACCGTCTGCGCTCTGTAACTTCTGCTAAATTAGTTCTTAAATTTACGTAAAAAACCCAAACAGTTTTGACAGATTAAAAAAACGGGGGAAACTAACAAATTAGACAATACTGTCCTATAAAAATATAAAATAAAAATATAAAAGTACGTAATAGGATGCGGGGAAGCTATGTGTCACACCAATAGGCAGTCTATTTTTTTAGTATTTCCTTAAGATTACTTGGGCCACTTATTTGATTCTTACTGTTACAACTCACTTTTACTCGACAATAATACCTATTTATTTTTTATTAAGTAAGGGAAGGGGCGCATATTTAATCTTGCGGGCGGGCGCTATCAGAACTAGCTACGCCACTGGTTCTAATCCTGGCGTGTGCGACGCAGGGCAGTTTTTTGATCCGCAGAAATATACGAGTCCCCGGAAATTAGGCATGGCAAGAGAGGGCTGTACTGTGCCAAACGTGTACAGCCTATCTGAATATAAATTAGGATATTTAGTACAGCCACAGATCACAGATTCATGCGATTTCATATATTTCTGTCATTAAAAAAAAATGCCTTGCCCAGCCCAGCGTCAAACGCGCCCTTTTTGTGTTTCTTTCCAATAATATTCTTTAGTTTTTTAAGAAGTTATACATTCCGAAAATATATGACTCCAAAAAAGTGTATTTTAAAAAGTCTATATGTCATCTGTCCATTCGCGTGGAATCTAAATTACCGAACTGATTTTGTAAAATTTGATATTCACATTGGGATGAATCATACCTCAAGGAAAAAATAAATGTAGTTATAAATTTACACGCTAGAAATACAGCTGTTTGTTAATCCGGGCACACATTGAGACGAAGGTCAGCATTTTAATTTGAGCAGATTCGTGAATTTCTAAGGTTGAAAAAATGCCCTGCGTCGCCTGATGCTCTCAATGCACGTCCATCTTATCCTTATCATTTAAAATAAACCATGCCATGATAAATCTGTTATCACAATAACTTATAAAAGTAGTTTATATGCAAAATAAAAAAGTTAGTGGTTCTTACCTCGAAAAAGTATGAAAACTGTTTATGAGGAAATATGTCTGAGTTTTCTTGTTTATCATATTGTTAGTATGCATCCTAGCAATTCTGTAAAGTAGTGCAATCGCTGATTGAGGCCGAATTCTGAACATCGATAAAGCGTCTGTTTATGGTTGCCATTGTGTTGTTAGTGAAAACGATAAATGAGATGAACTTTTTATTATTAACCTCCGTTTAGATTTTAGAATACTTATAACATGTACAGGTTATGGCAGACAAACGGAACAATTTCTGCAGGGGTTGATGGACGTGGCAAAAGGGGAGAAGGGGGACTGCACCTACAGCTTCTAGACACTCGGAAATATTTTAGGAAAATCTGGTGAACGAGCAGGCCATGGAAAATCACAGTGATGACTGATAAGTCGCCCAGGAAATGCAAGCCCCAACAAATCCATTGAAATTTGTGCAGAATGACAAGTTGGACCATCTTTTTGGAAAATTGTGTTGTCACTGATGTAGTGTTATTCAAGAGCAAGGAAAAAAAGGGGCTAGCAGCTCACAGAAACTTTCGGAGTTTAGGGATACGGTGCTGTCGCGCTCAACTCCAAATAGTCAATTTTTCATCACATTTTTGGGTGTCTAGCAGTTTTTTATTTTTATTTCTTTCATCTTCTATGAATTTATTGAACAAAAAATAAATGAATATAAGAAATATGTGTATTAATATATTTCCGGGAGTCTGTAAGCGGTGGTTGCAGTCTCCATCCTTCTTCCCCAAAAGCCACGCCCACCATGCCACGCCAAACTAGGACCGTTTGACTGGCGCACCCTGTATTTTATATAATGTGACCAGTATAAAGTATTTTATTATTATCTATGAATAAAATAATAAATAAAATATTAATAATTGTATTTTATTATAAAAAAAACTCACTATTACAGTCAAAATAAAAATACATAAGTCTAATAAAAGATATTTTAGTAGACCGAAAATATAAACAATAATGTTCCATATAACAACATTACCTTTCGGATAACAACATCATTTTGCAGTTGTGGTGTATCAAAACATAAAATTTTGTAACTACAACTATGTTACAATTTCACGTTGACAGGCTGCACGCTCATGTTAATAACAATATTTTAACATACAAGCACTTGGTACGGGAAGTTTTAAAGTTACAGAATCGGCTTGTAAAAAGGAGGCGTGTTCTAGTTTGGAGGGCTTGAGATATTAGGGTCGGTAAAAAAGGATTTTAGAGATATTTTGCTTGGCTTTTACTCTCCGTCCTCTACAATAGAAGTAAGAGCAATTTGTACTCAAAATTAGAATGGCTGCTTCTTCAGTTTCATTATTTTAAAGGGTCAAACAAAATAAAGAAGAAAACAAAAGTTAACTCAAAACCATGAAGATGTAAGTTTATTTTTGTTGTTTTTATTTTTATAAAAAGAAATTGTTATATTTGAGAAAAGCTTGTAAAATGTATTCTTGAGCCTGTTGTTTTGTTAAAAGGGATGAAGATGGCTCTTGTCCAGAAAGTCAGGGCTTGCCCTTGAGCCCTTAACAGAGGGTAAGTAATCCGTAAAAATGAGCCTGGATTCAGTACTTTCTTAGTATGAACAGTCCCTCAAGATATTATTCTATAAGAATTGTATTTTTTTTTCTCTTGTATCCAAGAAAACAAGGCCTTCAATTAGTTACCTTACCCTTTGCTTTAGGGTATCTCAGCTTCATTGTACATTATTACAGTATGAAATAATACAAAAAACAAACAAAAAATTCTTTATAATATTATGATACCCAACAAAACAACAAATGCCACAAGAAAAATAAAGTCATAGCAAAATGTTGCAATGTAACTTAAGATAGTAGCGAAAGAAGTTAAGATAGTTTAATTAATATCATCTTTAGAGGCCAAAAAAATTAATAATTAACTAATTACTCAAATCAAATTGCCAAGTATGAGGTTTCAGTTGTTATGTAGCAGAAGCTTGGACATACTACCAAATTACATTTACGGACAAATTACTAATTCTTACTTAGGATTAGGATAGTGTTATCTAAACACAACCTAGAAACACCTAAACACAACCTAGAAACACCTAAACACAACCTAGAAACACCTAACCACACTGGGAATCACTTCACGATCCAAGTTTAATTATCTCTACCACTGAGTTTTCCCGTTCTCGACAGATTATTGAAAATGTGAATTGAAGCCAATCTATGCCGATGACGCCAACGCTAGGCTTATTAAACTTTAGTTTACGGTCACAGAATCTTCGAGATGACTGAAACCTATAAAACCTGGGCTCTGCACCCTGAACCTAACACATCATAAAACCATACCGAGTTAACATTAACATTAATTGTTAATTGTAAAAACATAAACTATTAATCTATATTTATAAAAATGAATGTTTGCCTGTCTGTCTCTTATGCCTGCCTTAACCGTTCATCCGATTGTGATGCAACTAGAATGGTTGGACGCATGCCCGGGAAGCATAAGTACCCGAGCTGTGCCGGGTACTTATGCTAGTATAGAAATAAAATATTAACCACATTAACGCATAATAATTTTAATACAATTTTAACATTAACGCTAAATAATGTTGGAACTATTTCTCCATTAGAGCTGAAATATGCACCAATGAGATACACCACCTTTCAATAATATAATTAATTCCTTTAATCTTAATATCTGTCGCCATTTTGAACATATCAACTTTTGATTTTTATAAACGAAAGTGTTTGTTTACATTTTTAAATGCCTCGTTATAGCGGACCTTACTATTACCTCATTTAACCGGACCCAACTTTTAAGACAAACAAATTTCATATATCATATATAGGTCATGTAGTCATATATAGGTTCATGTTGAGGTAAAAAAACTTTCCGGGACGCCCTGCGTCAGATTTTTTGTTTCTATACTGACTAGGCGACCACCTGCCTGTCTGTGATAATTCCGTTCTTTTATTATAACTATAATTGTTTGGTTGTATAATATATTGTTTTGTATTCACTTAAAATAATAATTCATTATCATTTTTTTTTAATTCTGCACTAATTTTATTTAATACCACGCTGCGCTATCTGAATTCTAAATTGTTACAAATTTTAATGAACTCCAATTAAATGCTTTTATTTGGCTAAAGGCTCTAAAAATATATTATAAACCAAAAAGTTTAATAATTTCTATTGATTTGCTATCAATAAGATATAGTTCAATTATTCCATAATAGATTATTATACAAATTATTATTATCATTCTTGTATATTTATTTTACTCAGTTTATCTCTTGAGCTATGACTTTCTCTATGAGTTGATGTTTTTTTTTAGTACGACGTAAGACATGCTCTTGTCCACACGTTGCAATTGAATTAATAAAATTTTAGTTTTAATTAATCGAATTATTTCCTAAAATATATAACTTACTTGAAAGTTTATTTACTTCTTTAATTACTTTTATTAATATTATATTATTTATTTCAATTATTATTATTATTATTATTTTTTTTTTATTTTTTTTTTTTTTTCAAT